>LOEQ01002204.1:52750-64378 GCA_001685075.1 Bramus lutescens | reverse complement strand
ATCATAGCCTTCTTCACCTCTCCATGCCTCTCCACTCCTGATAGAGCTGCAGAACAAAAAATTTACAAATTTGAACTGGGGAGATAGCTGGATTTGTAAAGTTCTTGTCATGAAAGCACAAAGACCTGAGTTCAAACCCTAGAGTCCATGTTAAAATGCTGGCATGAAGCGGTATGTCTGCAACAATCCCAGCACTGGTAAAACAAGGGCTGGCAGATTCCTGGGCCCACAATTGATAAGCTCCTGGCCTAAGAGGGATCCTGTTTCAAAAAAGTTCTGTAGCTTACAAGAACCCACACACTTAAGGCTGCCCTCTGATCTCCAGTTGCATGTTCCCCAACATGCAAACTCTGCCTCCCCCACACAAATACACAAGTTTAAGTCTTCCGTTTCCCTAGGAAGGCTCCTGCGATGTAAAAATGCAAGTAAATACATAGGCTTTTCTTTTGTTAATCTGTCTTCTGTTAACGAATGCCTCAGCCAAGATCCTAGCAGTGGGTGAGAAACCCAGGGCATTTCCCCCTCCCTCCCTACAGGTGCTTGGGATTTGGGGGTAAGAATTCTCAGCTAGAATGGGTACAGTGGCTTCCAGGATCTTACACACTGCAGGAAGAACCCACACCCATTCCTTCTTGTGATGAAGTTCATTGTATGTATGTACTGTGTTTTCTTTATCCTTTTATCAGCTGCTAGCCGTCCTCTGGCTTCCAACCTTTGACCGCTGTTGCCAGTGGTGCAGATAGGAACATTTAAATAAGTATGGGAACACTGCATTGAGGTATTTTGTATATATTTACTTAGGAGACTCTGGGTTGTGTGACATAATGAGGCCTTAATGCTTTACTGGTATTTTAGCAGAATTTCCATACATTTATTTTTTAAATGTCTATATCCTTTTAAATAACAAAAGAAGGAGTTGCTAATTAGGTATGCTGAAGGAAAATTCAATTCATTCCAAATTATCTGGGAGCTGTGCGCACCACTCCAGCTGTGGAGAACCAATCCTGCTCAGGAAAATAACGAGCCCTGGCTTCTCTGTGAAAATGGAGCTGCTGGGAATCATACTCAGATGTACACATTTCTGCATGGGGGTGGTTATTTACGTGCAAACAGTATGCACATCCAGGTCCTTTTAGGAAGCAATCCATTGGCTATAGACTTCAAGACCATGTTTTATACTTTTTAATATTATTTTATCAGCACTCTGCTTAAAGCTACTTCTTCAGTCACCAGGTGACAATAGCATGCAAATCCTTTAAGTGAAACGTGATGCCCAGGGAGCCCAGCTGGTAATTAAGCCGTATCTGCATTTTCTGAGACCCCTTTCATCCATGCAACAAGAGAACTCCAACATGCCCACGCCCTCCCCAAAGAGGGAATTAGCATGGCGACGCTCTTTCTTTTCTACTTTTCAGGTAGATGCAGTTTCCATCCTGGCGATTAGAGTTTCTGTGCATAACCATATTGACAGGACATGTAGGCTCCTGAGGGCTCAGCTTGAAACAAAAGCAAAAATAAAAGAAACAGGCTGCAAGTTCTGTGATGGAGGAAGGCAGAAGTCCACAAGTGAAGCTCACTCCAGGGGAACACTCAGACAAGCTAGCATCCTGATAGTATCAGTGTCCAAAGATGGGGAAATTTACACATCTAAGAGCATGTGTGAGTTTATTTGCTATTCCACTTTGTTTAAATGCATATAATTTGCGCTCTCTCTCTCTCTCTCTCTCTCTCTCTCTCTCTCTCTCTTTGTATATGTGTGTGTTAGGATACATTTGAAGTTCTCTTCTTCATCTCCTACCTTAATTTCCTATTGAGAGTCATGGATTCTGACATCTATTTTTGTAATTCCTAATACATTCTCGAGGAACATGGCTAGAATATTATTGCTTTCCTGCCTCTTTAAATTTGCATAAATGCTGTGACCCATGTTTGTCTTGCTTTCTAGCTTTTCTGTCAACCAGGAAGTATGTTTTCTTCCCTCAACATTGGTTTTGAATCTGAATGTCAGTTGTGACTGTTCAAAGGACATGCGGCTAGCCTTGTTTCTGCCTGACAGGATCCTGGCATCAGACACCTGGGGCTGTGAATGGCATCCATGTATGGAAAGCTCTGGCGGCAAGTTCAAAGAAGGTAGTTTTTATCTGAATTCATTCTAAAGAATTTCCTGAGGCACTCTAGCTGGGGGCCTCAGTCACAGGCACGCTTGTCACTTTGGTCAGAAGGTGGCACCATACCAGTTCCTTTCACACACAGATACGTCATCAAGCTCAATGGCTAAGCAAATAACCATGAAATAAGAAAGCAGTGCCCTATACACAAGCCCACAGACCTGGGATAGAATTCCCTCGGCTAGAGAACTGGTCCAGACCAGTGGGGCACCAAGTAGGGCACCTAGAACAGGGTGACGGCTGAGCCTCACCTGCAGGCAAAGGGCGATTCAGAGGCTGCAGAAAATTAAAAACTAATCATAAAACCAAGTACAAATCAGTCTTCTTTCCCATGTTTATTATCACTATCGTAGCAACAACTGTAATGGCAGAAATTTTCCTCCTACAAACACTGCTTGTTGGTCTATCATCTAAAGTCCTGCTGTGTACTGTTCATGTGTGTATTAGTGCTCCAGCGTTTTATTACATATCCTTTAATAAAGATTTATTTGTCGTGAAAGTTAACTTAAATTTCCACTAGTTAGCTCCCATCATACAAAGAGTACAGTAACTTTCTGTTTTGTTTGTTTGTGAAAAGTGTCTGTCCCCTGATAAACTTCTCTGCCGATGCAATAATTCAAATCAAACCAAAGTAGAAAAAGCCAAGGTTTAATGGATACTAGTGCTCCTGGGTGGCCTTCCAGTCCCCCAGAGAGGAGATGGGGAAGGAAGACTAGAAAACCACGTGTTTGTTCTCTGGGATGCATTTTAAATACCCTGTGGAAGTGCTCTTGAGCATCTCTGGAGAGGGGTCATCATTTGGGTGGCTTTCTCGGAGGTGGAGTCTGGACTGAGGCAACTCCAAGGGGAGGGGGCTTGGGATAGAACTTCCAAACATTCCAGGCTCTTTGGATTTGTGAATTCCAGGGGCTGGGGTGATACTTCCACCCAAACAGTTTGGTCTTTTGTTATAGTTGATGTTGTTAATGTTTGTTGTTGCTGTGTTTTTGAGTCAGGGTCTTATGTAACCAGGTTGATGTTGAATTCTTTATTTTTCTGCCTTCGCTCAGGTGAGTGCAAGGATTTATAGGGATTATAGGTGTGTGTCACTAGACCTAGTTTAACTTGTATTGTATATGAAAGGTAGGTTCACAAAGAGTGCCTCCCCCACTGTTCCCACGCTAAAGGCAACAAAACCGAGAAGAACAAAGCAGATAATTGAGGCAAACCAAAGTCTCACATGATAAACAACTTTATTCAGAGCCCAGGACAGTTTGTACTCTGAGGGTCCCACCAGTAAACTTCTCATGAGTTCAAGCTGTTAACATTTACAGCAACAAGCCACATGTGGCGAAAACATGTTTTGCCAGAGAGGCATTAACATTTAATTGACAACAACAGCAAGCAATGGGTAGTCTGAACTAAACTCATTCCTACATTCTACACCTGGAAGGAGCACAAAAACACATTTCAAAAACAATTCCTTGTTTTTGAAGAGTCTGAGGTCCTTATCCGCCTCCATTCCCAGACTGTGTTCTGATGCCCCACCATTATGGATTCTCCCTCTGGAACAGTAAGACACAATAAACATTTCTTTAAAAAAAAGACCACTGTGTCTTTCAAACAGGATTGTAGAAAAAGGAAATAGACCTTCAGTTCTGTCACTCAGTTTGGCCCCTGGGAGATTCTATAAGATTAGAATAGTGAAACAGTGGGAAATGTCAGACCTGTGATTTTCAATTGGTCCGTGCAAACTCGAGCGGTAAGGTTTTACTGAATTTGAATAATTGTTTTTCAGGAGTGAGTTCAAGCAATTTTTAAAAATTGCAAACTAAAGGATAATTCAAGTAAAATGAAATATTAAATCAGTGGTACTGTGCCAGGCACTTGTGAAAAACAAAACACAACACAACACAGTACTTAAGGATTTGTTTGGCCGACATTCTCATGGCTTACACAGAAGGCAGATGACAAAGCAGTCAGATACGCCCGGGTAGGGCCAACGATGTTGAAATAAAAGGCTGTTTTGAGTTCCCTCAGGATTTCTGGAAGACTGTCGTAGGACTCAAGAAGAGACCCCGAGAGTGATGACAGACGGGCACGATAATCCGGGGTGCACCAAACTACAGCAAAGTTACGATTGCATCAGGCAAAGTCACAATCCTCACGCATATCTTTCCTTCTTTTGTGCGTCCACACTTCAGCCCTTTGGGAAGTGCTGCTTTTTGTATGGCTCTTTTGGAAATTTGGGAAAAGTGTCCATTCATCTAATTCTTACCTCATTAGTAGGAAAAGCCCTGCAGAACATGTTTGTAGCAGTGAAAGGCTTGTCTCAGACTACATGGTCTGCTCCTTCCAGACCAGCACAATCTAGAGAAGTTTAAAAAGTTAGTTGCAATATTCCAAATGCTGTGCAATCAAAACAAAAATGTGAACCCAAGAGAATTACGGTAAAGTTCCTTTTTTTCTTTTGGTGACATTTTCCTTTTCTAATTTATCATTTTTTTTCTGATAGGAAGTTTTGACTGAGGCCAATATGGTCCCCCAAATATTTGTAAGCAGTCAAAATCAGGCTTGAACAATGAATGGAGAGGTAAGCCTTCAAAATAGTTCATAAAGATCAAGACACAAAATTCTGACCATTAATTGCATCACAAAACATCAAGGAGACTAGAAATGCACCAAATGGCATCTGAGTACATGCATTTTAGATGCAAACATTTTATCTATGTTCTCAGCTCCAAACAAAGTGAAAGACCCCCGGATCCCCTTCCCCAAGAACAAGGCTCAGCACTCTGGATGCAAGAGCANACAACTCATCATTCTCAGTATCCCTTATCTCTCTGTTCTTTCCTGCTGGCCTTGAGTTTGGGGCAGGTTGATCAGATGACGAGACTGATGACTAGACCCATGATGAGACCACAGGTGTTAATCATCAAGGTCCATCTGGTCCAGAGTAGTCAGAGAACCTTGGATGTTTTGTAACTTTATGACTGTAATGGAAAATCCCCAACAGAAAACAAAAAATAAAGTACATAGCTATGATGGGCAAACTAGCGGGGTCTTTCTGGGGTCTTTCAAAAGCTTTTGAAATCAAACTTAATAAAAAGTGTTACGACATCCACCATGAGTGAACATGGATTGACAAGCCTGCCCATTCACCCATTGAAAATGAATGTCTCAAAATCCACTGTGACAGAACTGGGGCTTGAAGCCGGACAATGTGACATACTCATTACTCTGCTGTGACTCATTAGTGTAACAGACTCATCGAAAGGCAGAATTTCCCCAGTTCTCAAAATGCAAAGTACTCATTAAAATGTCCTTATACAGAACAATTTTCTTTTTCTGAAACAGTTAATTTTTAACTTTTTTTGTTGACATGATCATAGCTGCGCACATTTTCCACTGTTTTCATGTCTTTTCTGTCCATGTCATGGCTTTCTGGACGTGATAGTGATGGTGCTTTTCTGAACACAAAGCCATCGACACAGCTCACAGAGTTTGCTCCTGTGGGCAGGAATCTCTGCATTCGTTCTCCTGCAGGGTTCCTCCTGCAGGGTTCCTCCTGCAGGGTTCCTCCTGCAAGGGTTCATGTCGGACCTTTCCCGGCTCCCATCCCCAACATTTTGGCCTTTTACACTGTAACAAAGCCACGCAATATAACGTGTGCAATTATATTTATTATATAGTAATTCATAAATGGTCTTATTGAGAAAGCTAGAACAGCTAATTTTTATTGTTGTTGTTGTTTTTCAGACAGCCCTGGCTGTCCTAGAACTGGTAGACCAGGCTGGCCTTGAACTCAGAGATTTACCTGTCTCTGCCTCCAGATAGCTGGAATTAAAGGTGTGTGCTACCACCGCCTGGTGTAGACCATTTAATTTTTTTAAACACAAGTAACCTTAAAATCTGAATACTACAATAGAAAAATCTGATTTAGAAGGAGCAGAGACATATTTTGCCAAGATTTAAAATTTATTTATTTCCTAATGGGCTGAAATAGCTATGTTGTGTACAGAAGGGTAGGAAACAATAGTGAATTTGTCTTTTACATTCCTTAGGTCAGCCTATAGGAAAGAGTACGGATATTCTCCTCATAGCCTCTCCCCCAAGTGTGATTTTCCTCTTCATCCGTCTCCTTCCTGAACACCTTATGTCGACCAAGATGCCTACAGGACAAATTGGCAAACTCTCACACCAATGGTTTTCAACCTGTGGGTTGCGACCCCTGAAGGGCTGAATGACCCTTTCACAGGGGTCACCTAAGATTGGCAGAAAACACAGATATTTACATTATGATTCATAACAGTAACAAAATTACAATTATGAAATAGCAAGAAAATAATTTTATGCTTTGGGGTCACCACCACATGAGGAACTGTATTAAAGGGTAGCAGCATTAGGAAGGTTGAGAACTGTTGTCTTAGACACACCTCTAATCATTCTTTGCACTAGAATATGGGGTACTTAGTACCTTATGTCTCAGATGCCAGCAAACAGGACAAAGTTTTGATCACCCCCCACACACACCCATACACACACATCCCACAGATTAGAACAGTCAGCGTATTGTCCTGGTATCATCTTCTGCTGAGTCTATTGGTCCCCGGTTGACATGGCTTAATGGGTGGCAGTGATTTCAGTTCCGTAGATAACTTTGAACTTTTCTCTAATGACATGTTTTCCTTTTGCTTTGTGTATGTGCGCATGCACATTTGTGTATGCCTGTGGGGGCCAGGGGTTGATGTCAGCCGTCTTCCCCAATTACACCCCACAAGGTACAACGTCTTTCATTGTATCTGGGCTTCCTGATTCAGCTAGACCATCTGAGCAGCCTGCCCCAGGGATTCTGTTGTCTCTGTTTTCCCAGGATTGGGATTCCAGTGTGCATTGCATGCTGAGCTTTTTAGATGGGTGCTGAGAATCCAAACTCAAGTCTTCCTGTTTGCAATGGCAGCACTTGACTAGCAGAACAGTCCTTCTGAGCCTCTAGTAGCAATTTTTTTAAAAGGCCTGTCTTTATGTGGCATGCAACATTTGATTTAGAGTCTTACAATAGATGATATAACCTTAATGAATCACACATTTAGAGCCTTACAATAGACGTACAATAGATGATATACCTTAATGAACAAAGGACAAGATAAAATGAATTTATTAATTTTCCAGCTGCTACAATATCAGAGCAGTTTGTCAGTAATCCATTAGGCGTGTCTTTGTTTTCAGCTGAAGGGTGGAACAGCGCTTCACTGTGCAGTATTGCTTTGAAGATGTACACTCATTAAATCAGATTTACAGACCTAAGACTCTACATCATAAATCCCTTCTGAAATGGTTCCAAATTGCAATTAGGCAAGTAATACTACAATTTCCTCATCTTCCTTTGCTTCCCTAGGCCAGAGAGTGTGAGGGCCCAGTTCCCTCCCAGGGTGACGTCACTGAGGCAGCCCTGCAAATAAGCTGTGCTGTTTGTGTTCCTGGGTCAATGACCCAGAAGCCTGAGCAAATGAAAGCCTGCTCTTATTTTTTCCCTTTTCTTTCTGTTCCTGGCTGGTAATCTGGGCCCATGAGATCAGTGAGTAGCTGGTTTGCACTGTGTAAACTGACCCATCAGGTGGAGCCCCTGCCATAAATGAAGAAAGGGACCGTGAGACACCAAGACACTGCCGTGGCTTTTGATTTGGAAGGAGGCTTAGGCTTTGTCTGATGATTTCTTTATAACATACACTGCATGAGAAAGGAAAAATAAAGGTTGTATATGGCTCCTTTCCATTTAAAGAGAATGATGGGTCTAGTTTGCTGATCCAGGGACAGGAAAATTAGTGAGCAGAATTCAATCATGACGATTGAATCTTTAAAAAATTCTGCATCTTTCCCTTTCACAAGAGGCTGTCTAGATTGGGTGGAGCAGAGGACCTCAAAAAATGTAAGGGGGGCTGGAGAGATGGCTCAGAGGTTAAGAGCACTGACTGCTCTTTCGGAGGTCCTGAGTTCAAATCCCATCAACCACATGGTGGCTCACAACCATCTGTAATGAGATCTGATGCCCTTTTCTGGNCTCAGAGGTTAAGAGCACTGACTGCTCTTTCGGAGGTCCTGAGTTCAAATCCCATCAACCACATGGTGGCTCACAACCATCTGTAATGAGATCTGATGCCCTTTTCTGGCCTGCAGGCGTACATGGAGGCTGAATACTGTGTACGTAATAAATAAATAAATCTTTAAAAAAAATGTAAGGGGCAATACTTCAACAAAAAAGGGGGTTAACTGGAAAGGGGAAACAGCACTGTCCTGATCTACATAACAAGGTCTGTTAACTTGAGCTCCACCTTACCGCACTGGCCAGCTCCCTTTGCTCCTTCTGGAATCCCAGTTCTTCAAAGGGCAATACACCGGGAGCTGAAATAAAAACTCTCACCATTAAGAGTGGCTTCCTGATCTCTACATCACAGACCCCACTTGGATGGGATGCTTCAAAATCTGTTTTTAATCCCTTCACACTGCCTTTCAAATTAATGCTTGGCTCAGAACAACGGAATCACCGGAAACTGTATATGTTTTTAAAAGTGTCTGTTGTGTTAGTTTTTATTAGTGTGTGGCCAGGATAGTTAACCGAGCCACGACTGAGCTTATTTGTTCACATAATAAGCTTTCCAGTTGTTTCAAAACGGTTGCTGGTCTTAGGTCACAGTGGTGGGTGGGACAGGGAGAGCTTCATTCTCTGATGAATTAGTCACAGATTAAGACAGTGCTTCTCAACCCTCCTAACGCTGCAGCCCTTTAATACCCTGTGTTGTGGTGACCACAACCATAAAATTATTTTGGTTGCTACTTCATAACTGTAATTTTGCAACTGCTATGAATTGTACTGAAAATATCAGTGTCTTCTGATTGTTTTCAGTGATCCCTGTGCAAAGGTCATTTGACCCCAAAGGGGTCAGGACTCACAGGTTGAGACCTGCTGGATTAGAGAGCCTGTGCGGCTGGACAAGGCAATTACAGCTTTCCCTGGAGCTGACGAACCAGCACTCAGTTGAAAAGTCTCTCTCTTCCCAGCCAGGTCTCTAAATTGAGACTGCAGAGGACAGGCTCGCACTGTATGGCGATCAGTAGGGGGAGGTGACCAAAAGAGCGACAGAAAAAGAACTGAGGTGCAGTGATCTCTAGATCGCCTGGTCTCATGGGAATCGTCACCTGGGGGGGAAGATTGCTGCCGATTTGTGTCATGACTTACCTTTTCTTCCAGCTAAAAAAAATCTTCCATTACAGTTTCTGCAATTTGAAGCTTAAAACGTCATTTTTAAGCTCGTGGGGTTTTGTATTTTTTCCCTCGGTCACATCAGTTGTGTTAGCTTTGGCAAGTTCACAGGAATGCACAGGAACCCTAGGGGGAAGACACAGACCGGGTCTGTGTTCCTTTTCAGCCATCCTCTGCCTTCATCCCGCACCCCCAGGAACAATGAATTTCTCATCTCAATAGTTTTGCCTTTTCTAGAATGTTCTATAAAGGGAACCATACAGCATGTGGCTTTTGGCACCCAATCCCCTTCATTAAGCATGGGGATTAGTGAACTTCTGTGACGGGGCAAGCAGTAGATATCATCAGCTTTGAATTTCCACAATATGGCTACATTATAGTGCCTGTGTCCACTCCAGGCACGTAACACACTGAATTGTCTTCCAGTCTTGGTGATTATGAACAAAACTGAACTATGAACTGAATGTGTTCCCCAAATTCCAGCTGAAACTTAATCATCAGTGTGACGGTATGCAGAGGTAGGGTCTTAGGAACTCTACGTTACAATGGCTCCTTCTTCCTGAATGGGAAGAAGGTCCTTACAAAAGAGACTTTACCTGGGCCTTCTCCTTGAGGGGGATGCTGCATTCACCCACTCTGAAAGGCTGCTACAGTGTAGTGCCAGCTTGGAACAGAGTTGGGCTCTCATTATGGACCACACCTGTATTGGCTGTCAGAACCTCCCAGTTCCCAAAACTGTAAAAATAATTTTTATTGTTCCTTTTGTATCACACGGTCTCAAATATTTTGTTAGGACAGCATAAGCAAAGTTCAACTGAGCTGCTATTAACATTTGTGCATTTGTTTTTTTAACTAAAGTTCCATGCTCATGGGAAAAATGGCCTGGGTGCCATTGTAGAGCTGAATGATTCTGCGTGTCTAGTTAAATAAGAAATTATCTGGGCCGGGTTGAGTTGGTCACATGGTGGCAGATTTGAAGCTTGTAAGTTGATGATACTTTAGTTACAGGGATGGGTTATCACAGCAGACTATGACCCATATTGCTTGTCTTTAAGGCAAGTCCTTAAGTTATTGCGCTACACACAAGTTGTAGGTAATATTTCTTTCCTTGAATATGTTCATATTCCGTTCCTTGAGTATGAAGTCCCATTGGATACGTTCCTGGGCCCTGCTTGACTGGGCCTTCAGCCTGTGTGCTTAGATCACAAGACATGGCCATGTCCTGTTTGTGTTTAATGTGGGTAGCAGGATAGTCTAAGTTCCAATGAGAACCCACTAGGCTATTGACAATAGAGATACCGTATTGAACCGATAATGTTTTCTTCAGGAAATCTGATAACAAAATTTCAAACATTCCATATTCACCTGAATTTCCAACTGTCTCGGTTTCTCTGTCTCTGAAACATCAAATAGCACAGGTAAGGGAGAGAGAATGCCAAACTCTTGGCTTAATCCACTTCCCATTGTATTCCACAAAGTATCTACTCCAAAGTCCCAATCTTCCAAGTACAAATCAAGAGGGATGGTGGGTACCTCCCCTGCAATCCCAGCATGGTAGGAGGCAGAGACAGAGAGATCTGAGCTCTCAGCTGTATAGTGAGANACAGAAACAAAGACAGAGACAGAGAGAGCAGGAGACAGGAAAACTTTAGCCCTGTTCCTACTACTTACTGATTGTGTGACTTTTAATGACTTACACTTGCTAAGTGGAGTCGTGGAACAGCTCTGTCTCCTGCCAGTTTCAATATTCTGTGAACATCTAGGGAAGAAATTGAAAATAGACAGTAGGAAATGTGAAACCTGACTGGGGACTAGGGGGTCATTAATCAGTTATAACATCGAGCGTATTAAATAGGTAGATAGCTGACTTCCATTTTCTTAAAAAAGCGAGAATCACGGAGTAATCCATCCAGTAGCTTGGAAAGTTAGTGGCTGTCCAAACTCAATTATGATTTGCAATTAAGTGAAAGCCCATACTTGAATAATTCTGAGTTTACAACAGAGTTGATACCTCTGTGCCGTGCTAAAAGGGAGACCATGGGGAGCTGCAGGTTAGGAGCTGAGAACAGACAACAGTTCCCGGAATATGGAAGGGATTATTAAAACTTAAAAGTGGCCACTTCCCCGCTTGCTAGAGAATTTGAAATTAAAAATCAGAAGAATGAAGGCTGGAGAGATGTCTCAGTGGTTAAGAGCATTGCCTGCTCTTCCAAAGGTCCT
>LOEQ01002204.1:33869-45528 GCA_001685075.1 Bramus lutescens | reverse complement strand
CTCTCTCTCTCTCACACACACACACACACACACACACACACATACACACACACATGAAAAGGAAACTAAAAGATGCCAGCCAAGGACTAAATTGTTGGGCACCTTGAAATTACTGTGTCCATGCTCAAACTCAAAACCTTAATATTTTGTATATAAAGCCTTTGAGAGATCAGAGCGGGAAGTCCACAGTGATGGGTCCTTATGAAAAGAAACAAGGTTTTTCTTGTTCTCTCTCTCTCTCTCTCCCCAACCACCATTTCTTGTACCTTTCCTCCTCTCCTCTCTGGCTTTCAAACACTGCAAGAATGTGGCCATCTATATCCCTGGAAGATGACAGACCCTACCATGAGTTGATCACCTGGTATGGCACCCTGATCTTAGGTTTAAAGCCTCCAGAAACAAGAGAAATATTTTTCTTCATTTAAGCAATCTAGCCTATAATACAGACACTAGGTTTATAATAGGGTTACATCCACATGAACTCTTCATGAATAGAAGTTCTCAAGTCAAAGATAGTTTTGGTACACTTAGCCAAGCAAACAGCATAGCTAGCAATGTAGTATATCATAGAGTTCCAGCTGCTTCCCTCTGACCATGGCTGCTAGGAAGAGAGAACATCACCAGCCTGGGATTACATCAGACTCAAAATTCCAAGTCCAGTTTCCAAGGGTTTATCTTTTTTCCACCACCAGAAAGTCAAGAAGTTGTTGACTGAACAACGGTCTGTATTCTGCCAAGGCACTCCCACATGACGAACAGAGTTAAGAAGATGTCTAACCTGATATTCCCACCCAGTTTACCAGAATCTGGAAGATGGTTGCCATTTTTATTTTATCTATTTTCAAACATAATGTTTTGTTGATCATTTGGGAATTTCACAGAATGCACCATGATCACACTCACTTCCCAGTCCTCCCAGGTCCATTTCCCCACCCTTGTGACTTCTGCCCCACACAGTAAAATAAAATAAAGAGAGAAGAAGATGAAAACACCAAGTCCAGTTCATATTGCCCATATACTCACTGGAGCATGGTCAAACTCCCAGTGGCCAGCCCCTTGAAGAAAACTAAGTCCTTCCCCATGCCCCTGCCAAAAGTCATCAACTATGGAGAACTACACATCAGTGTCTTTATCACAATGTGTAAGGTCTCTCTTCAATGGCTTCCTGTCTAGACTGTTTCTTTTTGGGGTCAGGGGTGAGGAGGAGAGATTGCCACAGAAGCCTTCAATGCCTCTCATTCTCTACTGTGAATCTGCAGTCATCGATACAATGCAAAAGACGCTTCCTTGACCTTTATAGTCGGCAGCAGTATGGATCATGGACATCCACTTTGCCTACAGCATCAGCACGAACCAGGGACCTCAGCCTGGTCTTCAGTGGCAGTATAGACCACAGATATTAATATGGCCCTCAGCTGCAACCCTGCCCTGATTGCAGCATAAACCACCAACACCATTATGGACCTCGGAGGCAGCACAGGCCATGTACATCAATATGGCCATCAAGAGCAGCACAGCCCATGGATGCCCACCTGTCCTCTCTTGGTAACATGAGCCGTAAACATGGCCTCTAGCAGCAATACAGACCATGGACATTAGGCATCAGCGCAGTCTGAGGTGGCAGATTGGACCACAGACACCAGCATGTCCCCCACTGACCACAGATACCAACATGGCCTCCAGGGCAGCACAGACCATGGAGGTCTTTGAAAAGGTCTAGTCCAGAAAATGAACCATTCTCCATCTCTGACATCTTGTTGCTCAAAGCCAGGGCAGATGCTTATTCTTTAGGTATGACAAGGTCGCAGATCAAGAGACAATGGCCATTGAAGAAAGCAGATTTTATGTTGGAAGAAGATTTTATGTAGCTCAGTAGTAGAGCACTTACCTAGAATGCATAAGGCAAGTCCAATCCCCAGCACTAGGGTTGAAAAGAGAATTAGTATTTCTGTGTTGGGACAAGTATCTGATGTATTTAAGTTTGTCTTCCATGCCCCTGATTCAGAGCTCAATGCATGTGTGTCTGTATGTGTGATATGGTAGTCATTTATTAAAAGAGACAAATACATTGACAGCAACCTTAGAAAACAAATCTCCACCATATATGTCGGAATCAATGAGGCTATGGGTTGATAAATCTCTGTGAGGTGGATTTGGTATCTGGTTCAGTTGGGCTCAATAAAGTTCCGTCCCTTGTAAAACTGAAAGATTTCTGTAAAGAATTCTTCATTCCTTCCTCTACGTGATGCTTTCAGTGCTGTTCAATAAATACAGAGCAGATATACCTGGATGTTAGAGACACGCATACCGAAACAGAGACAGATAGGTTCCCAAGACGTCACAGGCAGGCACAGAGTCAGATTCCTGGAACAGAGAGATTACCCATAGGAGACGGCAGAAGACATGGGGGAGAGAGAAGGAGAGACTTCAAATCTGGGCTTGCTCTGGTAGTGCTTTGATTTCTTTTCCTAAACATGACACTGACACATTTTGGGTGCTCTAAGGTTATTACTAACACATTTAACCAACACAAAATGTATATGCAATTCAAATGTCAATGTTCATAAAGTTTCTGTAGGCCCAGAGTGACCTCATTAAGCCCCAGCTCTTGCTGATTCCACACTGCAACAGCAAAGCTCAGACACAGATACATTACCTGAAGTGCCGAAAGTGCTTGCATTCTAACCCTTTAGAGAAAATGTTTGTCAGCCCTCATATTGCATCAACACAGAACAAGAGTATTTGCATACTAGATGTCACAAATCCTAGAGGCTTCTAATGGGCACTGAGTGATGACTGTTATCGGAAGCCAGAACACAGCAGGCTTAGGAGATGAAGGATAACGGAGGAAGAGAAAACATCAAGAAAACATCAAGAAAATAGCCTCTGCATCAAATGTAAAACATGAAGTTTTTTATTGATAAAATTGAGCAAATAAATAGAAAACTTTGTGAATTAAGATAATTAAGATAATCATCCAACTGTTCTGAGGGCCAGCTCAAATCATGTATTCTTCATATTTCAAAGTTCAAGTGCAGATCCATATGCAGTTGTTCATAAGAGCGTGTGGTATTATTCTTACTGATCACAAGTATGCTTAAGAAGCTGGGTGCACATCACAGACTCATAAGATGAAGAGCAGTACCTCACTGTGGAGCCAAAGTGTTCCAAGATAGCCCCGGAGGTTATGACAGAGCAGCAGCCAAGGCCAGGAACCACCCCCTTACTCNACAGTCAAATGAGAAGCATTCAAGGGCAGCTGCACTGGATGTTCTCTGCCTCCAGCCTGGGAAAAGGACCAGCCATCTGCTGGTCAGCAGGCACTTGTCCATCTCTGACACGGAATCATTTACCACCAGATGTTGCAGGTCATTTTCTCAGGAAATGTTTACTTAGCACCTTTCATGGGAAGAAGACTCTGTATTACAGCCACTGGGAAGGAAGACAGAAAGACAGAATTATGGTCTCTATCCTCCAAATGTGTAAACATCGTGGGGAGATAAATTATCAATGATAAGAAACAGAAACTGAGAAGTTCTGGAAACAACTTATAGAACCATTCAGAAAAGAAAGCTAAAATTCAGCCCAAGGAGTCAGGAACCCACCCCAACCCCTGCTGCCACCTCCACCACCAGAGGAGGCAGGAGAAAGGGCATCATGAGTGGGGACTCTAACAAGTTCAGCATAGGCTGGCTGGTAGACAGGCACACTCTAAAGAAGAAATTAGGCCAAAATACATGAGAACAATGGCAGAGGTGGGGATGAAGCTGGAGATGAAGACAGACAGGGAAGGCAAACCTGGGGATACAGGATGCAAGTTTTGTCCATTTGACAATGAGTGTTCACATAAAGATGGAGGATAATAAATTGATATGTATGTCAAAGCAACCAACAGCAGAAGACAGAGCTGGATAATCACAAAAGAAACAGAAAAGGCAGATGGTATCTGGCAGCAAAGAAGTGAGCAGTTTTAAACAATGTGCATCTTTACCCTATAAGATTAAAAAAAAGAATATTACTAATTGACATACACATCATAAAGAGTTCCAGAAATAAGCATGGTAAGGGCCTCAGAGCAAAGATGGAAACTCAGCCTGTGCTGTGAACTGGGAGCACATCACACCATGACCACACACTGGGCACACAGCTAATGGCTTTATTTCTATGAGGACTTGATGAATCTCTTCAGAAAGATGAGACAAGCATTGGACCCTTCTGAAAAGTTGTTGTCCTAACTATCTTAAGAGTCACACACACTAGTGAAAGAAGCAGTGTGAAAGTGACTCCAAGGGGGGTGGGGTTGACCCAGAGGGCACTCGCTAAGGCTTTTGTTAAGAAGTGAACGTTTATGACCCTCAAAGCACACTGCTGAAATCCTAATGTCCAAAGTAACAGTTTTGTGGGTGGTAATTAGATCATAAAGATGAAGCCCTCATAGATGGGGCCTGGGCCTTTATAAGAGAGACCCCAAAGAACTACCCTACCCCTTCCATTATTTGAGGACAAAGCAAGGTGTCATCCATAAACCAGGAAGGGCTATCATAGAAACCAAGAAACCAGGCATGTAGTAATTTTGAAAACTTCAGCATCCACAACTGTGAGAAATAAATGTCTGTTGCTTGTAGGTTACCCTGCCTAAGGTATTTTGCTAGAGCAGTGTGAATGAACCCAACAGGCATTAACCCTAGACAGAGGAGAGGCTGAGCTTTTGGGTAGATCTCTTGGTAATACTGTCCTGATAAATCTCAATCTTTCCCCCTTCCCTTCTATCCCCTTCCTTTACTTTTCCCAATCCTTTCATTTCTTTCTTCTTTTCTTCATGGAAGATACTGACGAACAACTCCAGATCCCTGAGCCCAGAGAGGGTAATCATCAAGGCCATTTGTTGTCCATATAAAGGTCTGTGGGCATCTACCCATACACATGCTACACAGAGATAGGTAACTGCCACTTAGAAAGATTTCTAAAAATAACCAATAGGAGGTGACACCTTCTTAATGCTGCCCTTGAGAGTTAAGACTTTTTATTCAATTAGTGACCACACCTATGATTTTTGACTCATACAATAGAGCAAATCGTTTTTAGTAAAAACAGTCTTTTAGCTTTGCCAATGGATTGAGCACTTGGTATGGCTTCTGTTCTGAGTCACCAAATCCCAGTGGTGATGTATTAAACTTTAATTTTAGCACTGCAATTGCTACAGAAGTGACCCATGCTTTAAGTGAACTAGGAGGAGTCTGGAATGCATAGCCCAAAGCTCAGTGTTGTCTTATACAGGCTGCCTGTCAGCACTGACCAAAATATGCTGACAGCTCACTTAAGAATAACACAACAAACAAAACAAAAATAGAATAATGCCTCTGGGGGTTGGGAAGACAGCTCAGCAGTTAAGAGCACTTGCTATTCTTCTGGAAGATTCTAGTTAGTTGGGAGCTCACAACATCTACAACTCCAGCTCCAGGGAATCCATTGTCTTCCTGTGGTTTCTGTAGGAACATGCATGTAACATGGGCTAGCAGAGAGAGAGAGAGAGAGAGAGAGAGACACACACACACACACAAATATTTAAAAAGAATAACACTTCTTCTAAAGAAAAAGAATTATAAACGAAAAGCAGCCCTTGGTTAAGTTGACTGCTGGAGGCATAAAGCAGAAAGTATCAATTATCGGATGGATCTTGGATGATGGAAGAAACACCCTTGTAATAAATAAATGAATAAAAATCTAATAAAAATGTCAGATCAAGCTGAAGGTGTAGATCTGTGGCATGGAGCAGCTCAGAATGATCAACATTTTAGATTGGGCCCCAGCACCAAAACATGAAACAGCAGCAGGGAAAACCTTAAAACTATGACTTGCTAGAGAATAGAACTCAATGTGTCTCCATGTAAAGAGATTTGTTGCAGGTTGTGATAAGCAGGAACTTCGCAGCTTTATATTTCATAAGATGCTCAAGACCTCTCCGTCTTTTGTTTGTTAGCCCACAAACACATGAGTAATTAGCATGGTCAGATTCTGACAGCACTGACTTTGAGAGATGGTCCTAGATCAATTCTGATTGACGACTAGGATGAATATACTAATAAATGAAGCAAATCCTATGAAGAATAAAGATGTTGATAACCCAACAGCGCAAGATTTATTTTGCCAACACAGAGAGAAGAAAAATGGTTGCAACCAGAAATAAAATACAATTGGTTTGTTGGGGAAAGAAAACATTGAGGCTTTCTTATTAAAAAAAAAAAACAAGCAAAACTTCTGGGGTCAACTCTATCTATTAAATTTGAATGTGATACTTTAGGTAATTAAAATTACAGAAAATTCTAGAACACACTTCCAAAAGTAAGGAAAACAATAAAAATTTATGAGAAAAGACAAATCACTACCTTGAAAAACTGCACCTTTTACATGAAAATTAAACACATACAAATGTCGAAGCACTTAACGAGGTTATTTTTAAGACTATGATATTCAGGTCAGTTATTGCAGTGAATACTAATAAGTTGTGAATAGTTATTCTGGTGCTTTCTCTAACAGTATAAATTCAACACTGTTAAAATATGAAAGAAAAAAAAGAATAAAAACTCATGAGCTGGAAGCCCACTTTCTGAATCTAAATCAGAGAGCAAAACATAGATCTTTTTCTGCTAGCCAATCTAGTGGATGTGAGAAGCTATATGGTCCAAAAAAATACACCTTCAAGGGAAAAGGAGCATTTATTGGGGGTAACTGCTTTGATGACTCAGTGTCTTTCTTCTTTCCTAAATTAAGGAATTCCCAGTGGGAATGCCTACTTTAAAGAAAGGAGGAATAAAGATGCAGGTAACAAAAAGTTTGGGGTGAAAATATTCCAGTAGTTGGAATTGGAACTTAAATCTAATGTACTTAATGTTCATCCTTTGTTTCAAAAGAGGACCAGTACGAAGGACCAGCTCGCGTAACAAGTGTTTGGAAACAAATAAGAGGTTCATCCAGGGATAGATATCTGAGGAACTACACCAGAGCCCATCAGGACTTATAGCAGCATGGGCCATGTGGCTCTCTGGGCAACAAACGCTGACACAGAAGCAATTGATGGTAACTCAGAGGTAGCTGGTTCAGGAGCCTTGCTCACTGTGACAAAAGAAAGCTTCCCGCAGAAATTAGAACTCTTCCCTTGAACAAAATGGTGGAATAAAACAGCAGAACACCTGAAGACACACATTTGCCTCAAAGCCTGGGAGCCCAAGTTCTAGGTCATTGAGAGAAGTACCTGAAGGTAAAAGATGTGCCATCCCTGAATACCAGCATCCCCAGGCCACATCACCAATGAGGCCTTGTTCTTTTGAGAAAATAAGCTGTTTTTATTTAGTTGAACTGGTCAGGATATGTTTCTAGTGTTCAGGAGTGAGTTCAAATTTTATAAGACCTGGAGTTTATTCAAAATTAAGAAAACAAAACTAGATATGCTAAGTTGAATCCCTCCCAAGTCTTTCCCCATCTTTTTCAGTACTTGGCTACACTGGACTCAACTGTCCACTCTACAGGATATGGAGTCCACCCTACCAGATATGGAAGCCACCCCACTAGATACTGAATCCATTCTACCAGATATGGTATCCACCCTGTAATTAGAGACTGCTCATTCATTTCCCAGCCACCCAGGCCCAAATAATCACACTGAAACTATATTAATTACAATAATATTTGGCCTATTAGCTCAGGTTTCTTATTAACAAACTCTTGTACCTTAAATTAACACATTTCTATTAATCTGTGTATTGTCATGAGGCTGTGACTTACTGGCAAGGGTCTGGCATCTGTTTCCTTTGGTAGCTACATGGCATCTCTCTGACTCTGCCTACTCTCTCTATATCTTTTCCAGCCTGGCTATATTCTCCCCTGCTATAGGCCAAAGCAGCTTATTTATTAACCAATGGTAATAAAACATATTCATAGCATACAGAAGGGAATCTCACATCACCAACCCAGAAGATATGGTGTCCACCCCACCAGATATGGAATCCAATATTTACACTTTTGAAGGACAAAGTAGATTCTAGGAAGAATGGTGTGAAAGAACTTTGGGGTTTCTTTATTCCAAAATGGAAATTTTTAACAAACCTTGAAGACAAAGGAGGCGGACCATTAATCAGAGAGGAATGCAGACTCATGTCAAAACAGTTCTTTTGAAGCCTTTGCACAAAGTACACTTTGTCATTAATGACTGAAAAAGAAGGAGGATGAGGAGGAGAAAGAGAAGGAGGCAGAGGAAGGGGCTGAGCTGATGAGACAGCTCATCAGGTAGAGGCACCTGCCCCTAGGCTTAAAGACCTGAGTTCTATCTATATCCAGAACCCACACAGTAGAAGGAGAGAACTGAGTCTTGCAAGCTGTCTTCTGGCCTCTACACATGTGCTGTGGCAGGTACATATACAGGCACACAGACACACACACACACACACACACAATGTAAAACAAAGTCAAAGAAAAAGACAAACCAAGAAAGTATGCACATACTTGCTTTGTAATCATGCATGACACTTGTTGCTTGTTTTCAACCTGAGAGAACTTTGCTTTTGATGAAGAAACAGGAAGAACAGAAGATTCTGGTCTATGTACTGATTACGGGAAGGATTTCCCACAGACGAGTTACAGCTCTGGTGTTCTGTATTATAAGCCTTTTCTTTTTTTTTTTTTGTTTTGTTTGTTTTTTCCCCAATTCGCCTCAGTAGCTGGTGTTGGGCATGGTTATGGCATGAGTCCCTCAGGCCCCGCATCACTGTATCACTGATGTGAGTTGGCCCCATTGGCAGAGAGGCTGTTCCTGAAGCTCACCATACAAAGCAGTTACAATCCCAAAGTAGAAAGCAATGGTGAGCCAAACAATCTTAATGTATCCTCAATTAAACTTCCCCTCAGCTAAACTTGGCCCACAGACAACCCAACACACGATGCAATATGGTGACAGAGGAATCTGGAAAGAGGCAGTAATCTTAGTTGATCTTGTAATTAATTTTATGCAAACATGTTGTTGTACTCTGAATCTTAAAAGTATCCTAAAGGCTCAAGTGTTAAACGCTTGGGCTTCAGCCTGTGATGTTGCTGAGAGGCAGTAGAACCTCTGAGACATGGGACCTAGTGGAAGCTAGTTCATTGGAGGCATGTCCCTGAAGGGGATATTGGGACCCTTTCCCCTCTTCCTCCCTCCTCTCTCTCCTTCATAGACACCATGCAGTGAACACTTTCCTCTCCCATAGGCTCCTCTGCCACAGACTCAAAGCAATGGGGCCACATTACCATGAACTGAAACCTCTGAGACCGTAAGTCAAAGTCCCTGAGACCAGACTTTCCAGCTGATGCTATCTCAGGCCTTTGTCACAGTGACAGAAAGAAGATTGAGACACACGAGCACATTGCTAGGGCTCATCAAAATTACCATGTTGGAAAAGGTATGTTCTTGGCCAACATGAGAAATGCTATGCAAACCCTTAGTGGTTATTTCACAACATATCCCTAGGTATCTATAGGACTGCTATGTTGTGGAAACCAGTGAACTAGGCTGTCTATTTGTAGCCCACACTAGCCCTACTGAAGAGAAGGTGGTATGAGGATCCTCTAGGGGAGCTTTGCTAAGTTACCTCCTCCTGCATCTCCATCCCCATGCCCTTCTGTGCAAAAGGCCCCAAGCTGTGGGCCCGCTGGGGGAAGGGGAAGTAGGAAGAGAGAACACTGATGTGGTATAAGCTATCTATTGCAGGGACACCTACTACCTTAAAACTTAGGAGATTTAAACAATAACAATTCATTACTTTTCATGATTCTGTAGGATGAGAGTGCTCAGCAGGACAGTTCTGCCTCACATAGGGTCAGCCTGGATCTCACACCTGGCTCAGCTAACACCTGGCTGAGCTTTACCTTGCGGTCTGTCATTGTTATTCAACAGTCTGGCATTAGGTTCTTTGTGTGGTAGCTAGAGCCCAACAGTGAAAGCAGAGGCTCGCAGCAAAGATGAGTCCTCAAATTAGGACAGAAGTTACCTCTCCAGGTGAACTAGCTCAAGTAGGTCCCATGGCCAGCCTAGATTTAAAGGAAGGGGACACAGACTCCCTAGTGATGAGGAAGTAATGCAGGTATAATGTGGAAACGAGTTGCTGGCACTTCTATTGACACTCCTAATAGAGATTGAAAGAGAAATAAAAGGACTTTAAGAAAGACAAGGAATGAGTGTAGAGGCTAGTGTTTTGCTCTTGAGGTAGCCCCTGCCTTCCAGGCACCAACCTCTCCTTCCCTATTGTTTGCTTAGTCCCAGAGAGCACAGAAGATGTTGAGGACAAGCAGCTGCTTGCACTCCTAGACGGGGCCACGAGGGGTGGAGCAAACTCTGGTAGCCATGCAGCAGGGTCCAGCCTTTGACGAAAACAGAACTAAATTGACTGAACAAACACCCCAGCCCCTTTCCTTGTTGTGACACTTACTGACTCAAAATTCCAAAACAGATACTAATGCAGAATATTTGTGCTTTCTCCTCAGCATATCCTTTGTTTGAAATTAGTCAGTCTGCTCAGGCAGGAGGATTATTTGTAGGGTTGCTCAGACCTCAAATCGGATTGGAGGTATTAGATGATCTCAGTGGGGTGTCCTCCTCAGCAATGCTTGAAGAAGTGTCTGCTGAATAGGTAAGCCGCCAGGCTACAAGTTCGCACACTAAATCAACACCACTGCACACGAATGTCAAGCTAAGACTGCCCATTCTCTAGGGGTTAAGAAAACAATGAGGAAATCATGACAGAGGCCACACCGGATGCATAAAGCTTAACATTGCAGAGAAAGCACTGTAAGCCTTGATATTTATTATCTGGCCCATTGCAGAGAAAGCACAATAAGCCTTGAATCAACCATGAATTACATGGGGGAGGATATTCATTTCTTTTTTTTTTCTTGAATAATGCTTACAAACTGCATGTCACCACTGAGAGTGGGCTGTGACAACTTTCTGGTGGAAATCAAGGTGGCATGACACCATTATCTCGACCAAAACTTATACACTGAAGCCGTGACCTTCAGTACCTTGTACTGTCTCTGTATTTGGGGATAGGTAGAGCCATATCCAATGTCCTGACCCTGATGCTCCCGACTGAAGCTCCACTTCCTGCAAAATCTGATTGGATAGGGTTAGGATTTATGGGGCTTCAGATTATGATTAAATGAGGTCATTGTGATGGGCCTTAATCCCCTATAACTAAAGTCATTACCAGAGAGGGAAAAATGGATGTAGTCATCCTAGAGGGATGATTGTGTGAAGTCCTAGGGAGAGTCACCCCAGAGGGAAGATCATGTGAAGACCCAGAGAGAGTCATCCCAGAGGGATGACCATGTGAAGGCCCAGAGAGAGTCATCCCAGAGGGAAAACCATGTGAAGACCCAGAGAGAGTCATCCCAGAGGGATGACCATGTGAAGACCCAGAGAGAATCACCTCAGAGGGAAGACCGTGTGAAGACCCAGAGAGAGTCATCCCAGAGGGAAGACATGTGAAGACCCAGAGAGAGTCATCCCAGAGGGAAGACCATGTGAAGACCCAGAGAGAGTCATCCCAGAGGGATGACCATGTGAAGACCCAGAGAGAGTCATCCCAGAGGGAAGTCCGTGTGAAGACCCAGAGAGAGTCATCCCAGAGGG
>LOEQ01002204.1:944-26614 GCA_001685075.1 Bramus lutescens | reverse complement strand
AACTCACAAAGATCTGCCTGCCTCTGCCTCCTGAGTGCTGGGATTAAAGCCATGTGCCACCACCGTCCAGCTGAAAAGGTTTTATTTTATACAACAGCTTACAGTGTCTCATAAAGGGAAGTCAGGGCAGGAACTCGAGGCAGGAAGCGAAGTAGAGGCTGTGGAGGAGTGCTGGACACTGGCTTGCTCCCCATAGCTCACTCTGCCAGTTTTCTTGCTACCACACAGGACCACCTGGCCAGAGATGGTGCTGATCTCAGTGGGCTGGGACCTCCCACATCAACCATCAATCAAGAAAATGCCCCACAGGCATGGCCTCCAGACACTCTGATGGAGGCAAGGTCTCCGCTGAGGTTCCCTCTATCCATGGGGCTAGTTTGTGTCAAGTAGAAAAAAACCTATGAGCACAGCCTTAGAGGAAGGTTGAAGCCTGCTGTAAGGAACCAGCCTGTCCCTTAGGACTACCTTTCTTCCATATGACCAGACACAGAGACTCTGTCTTTATATTAAAATGTGGCACGATTTTTCCAAAACTGTTGGCTGAGCCTTTCCTTTTGACATTAACATTGCTTACTTTTAAAAATGCTGTGCACACCTTTAATCCCTTCACTTGGGAGGCAGAGGCAAGCAGACCTCTGAATTCAAGGCCAGCCTGGTCTACTGAGCAAGTGAATTCCAGGACAGCGAGGACTACACAGAGAAATCCTATCAGACACACACAAAAAGGCAGGTGTCTATGGCATTGGGGCACTGGATCCCCTGGAGTTGGAGTTACAGGCAGTGTGAGCTGCAGATGGAGAGTACTGAATTCTGGTCTTTTGTAAGAACAGTGTGCACTAAGGGTGAGCCATCTCTCTGGCTCCACAGCATTGTCTCGGGGTCACACTTTTCCCTTTAGGCTGGCTTTCTAGCTTTCTGTTGCTGAAGGTCATACTTCACAGCCTAGGCCAAGACTAACACTGACTAAATCATAAGAAGATCCTGTTGGAAGATACTCCTTGGCCTTCTTTCTGCAATTTAGTAGAACTAAAATTTGAGGCAAATATCTACTAAGATGTATACAACTAGACACACATAGTTATACAGTATGCAATATCAACATACACAGCAATCAAAATAGGAGAGCTTCCTCGACCTTGCATTTAACATATATGCAGTCATTTCCCAACAGCTTTTAGTGTATGCAAAGTTATAATTAGTCAAAGACCTTCACTCTGACTGTAATCTCAGCTACTGCAAGACAAGAGAACGTGCTGTTTTTACCACCCACCCACTTGTTCCCCCCAAGAAAAATACTGAACAGCAGTTAGCTCAGCTATTAAGGGCTCCATCTAGTAACTGCTGAACTGCCAGGTTTCTGTCAGGCTTCTACTAGGAATTTATATTTATTTTTGACTTTAGAACTAAGGCTAGAAAAAAAAAAAGAAGGGCCAGAGCTTTTTTGTTTTTCTGAATCAGAGCAACGACCCAAAAGTTGATAGTGTCTACACCCTGACTGGCTAGTTAAGGGTTACAAAATATGCATACTAAATGAATTCATGATATTGATGAAGTAGATAGTATAGAAAAATATCAGGTTTGAATTTATTTGTATAATACAGCAGAAACAGTGAGCCCTTCTCAGTTATTGAAAAAAAAATCAGGCTGTTCAGTTAAATAACACTTTCCTAAAGTCGCCAAACTCCCTACATGGCTGGCACTGCAGTTTATGTCTGATAAATTCTGGGCTTTCAGCTGAAGGTAGTCAGTTTCCAGAACCAACGTTAGTGCTAAGCACTGCTGTGTGGACATCCACATAGTCCACATGCCAGAGCCTACGGCTGCTCAGGACACAGGGCACCTCCTCCGATGTGAGAGGTGATGTATGCTGTGAATATGCTTTATTGCCATTGGTTATTTAAAAAGCTGCTTTTGGCCAATGGTTTAACAGAATAAAGCCAGGATAAATATATATACATGCACAAAAAGAAGGCAGAGTCAGGAGATGCCATGGATCCACCAGAGGAGAAAGACACAAGCTGGTAGCCGGAACCTTGCCAGTAGGCCATGAACCTCATGGTAAAATATAAAATAATAAAAATGGACTAATTTTAAAAAATGAGTGAGATAGAAATATACATAAGCTAATAGGCCAAGCAGTGTTGTAGTTAATACAGTTTCTGTGTGATTATTCTGGTTCTGGGCACCCGGGAACAAGCACAACATTCTCCCACACAGCACCTTTCCAAAGACTGTAATGGTCAGAGTACTGTGACAAGCCACGCTGGGAGGGACCTTCACGTGCCTATCAAGGTACACAATGGTACTGGCACTATGAACTGCAATCAGCAGGTTGAGATTGCTCTTGACTTGGTTAATGTGTCTTGATGGCACACAAACCCTTGAGGTATTCATGAGAAAATCAAAACATAAAGCAGGCATACACTAAGGCTTGGAAGGAAGTGAGCAGAACCAGTCAGGAAAAACACATCCTGGACCAGGCATCATTCAGAGCCAATTACTTTGTCAGTAAGATAATTTCTGACTTTGTACGTCCTTGGAGTTAAAAAGAGGGTCCGTGGCAGGGTCACTGATCTAACCATCTATTCACCCACTGGCTCACCGGATGCCTTGAATTGAGTCAGGGTGAGAGCCGACACAGAGGCTGGCACGTGCCATTCCCTAATGAGACCTGCTTGGTCTTTCACTTCAGGTATGATTTTGTTTTTTATTTGCTGCATAGGTAAATGAGGAAGAGGGTGATGAGAACACATACGTATGCCCAAGCACATGCTAATAGTCAGGACCTTAGATACCACAGAATTAATGCGTTCTTCCTATTTACTGTTTTGGAATTCAGGGACTAGGCTAAGACCAATGCTCTAAAAACAAGCTAGCGCTTATCATGAATACATGATTACATGAGAAATTACATTATAAGCTTCACATACATACGTCAGCACTACAGTATTTCCTTAAAACATATATAGGTTGGATTTTGTTATGGAGCCCACCCTGACCTTGAATGTCCAATCCTCCTGCCTCAGCCTCCCAAGTTGTGGGATCATATATGTGTAAACCCTCACAAATAAAATGAATTTCAACAGCTTGAAGAAACCATGTAAACCATCAGAACAAGGACCAAAGCCTGAGCTCTGCATCCTTTCCGGACACACTTGTGTCTGTGACAAGTCATTCTTCAGCTTAGTTAATTATCATGAGCTCTCCAAGGTCAGCCAGCAAGGCATATGGATTTCCAGAAAGACATTTTTACCAATTACCCAGGGTTTACAAAACACTGCCACTCTCATCCTTCAGCTCTTTAACCGACTCCAGAAGACACTAAGAGATTTCCTGTTACAGATCCCTTCATGGCGTCTTAGTCACTGATTTATCCTAACTCCAAATTCACTCTTCCATGGCTGCTCTGTGGTGATAGGGAGAGTTCCATTAATCATTGTTTTCTTGAAGGGTCATGATGCTAGCCTTCTCAGTAGAGGAGACTGGAGGGACACCTGGATAGGGCTCTCCTATTATGCCTGACCGCTGCACAGTAAGTCAGGAGTGAGGGTAGCTTGCGAGATGCATGGTCCCTTAGGGACCTTGCACCTTTGGCCTGACCTGTGATAACCCCTTTGGCATGGACACCCTTTGTGCCAGGCCTCCTTTTGACACTGCCACCTGCTCCTTCAGTAAGCATGGCTGCCCTCTTACTCAGCAGGCCCTAGCCTGTACTCCATGGGTTGCTTCCTGCTCGCCCAGAAAACTCCTGCCATCCAGGAAATAAAGCTGGATCTCCTCCAAAGACTTCTGGAGGGCAGCCTCCCTTCACGCTTTCCCTTCTTGGATATTCTCCCTGCCGCAGGGATTTCTTATATCTGACAGGAATTTTTTCTTAAAAAAAATAAGAGTTCAGCAATTCCTTATATTCACCTCCCTTGTTTAAACCACTGTGTGGTTCTTATCTCCTAGTTGGTCTTACAGTAACATAACATATTTCAAACTTATAGCTGTCAGCAGGAGAAAGAAAAAAGATAAGGAATCAAAGTTCCAGTGTTAAAGTAAGAAAAAAATGGGACTTCTTAGCACATGGCCATACAGTGACTTACCAAATAGACTGCTAATATTGCACGTATCTGTGACAAATTTATGGCCCACAAGTAAAAACAAGACACAAAAGTAATGGCTCTCTTAGTCCAAAAGCAGGACAAAGTAAAGTAAATACACTAGAGAAGCAATGTCTGAGACACACAGTCAACATTTGTACTCACAGATAGGTTAGCAAAGGCGCTAGGCGTTCTTCAACCGCAGGCAAGCATAAGCATTCACCCTGCTGCCAGCAAACCCCACCAATGGTCCTAGGGCAGCGTCTTATGCCTCGTGCAGCTGGGCATGAACTGGTGACTGCGCTATTATCAAAGAAGGAAAGGTTTGTTTGATTTTCCTCCTCCTTTCTCAGAAGTTCATCAACTTAAAGTCAAGGTACAAAGAAATAATTAAAAAAAACCCAAGATTTTTAAAGGCTAGGAACCTAGTGGCAGTGATAGGAATACTGGCTTAGCCTGTAGGAAGCCCTGGCTCAACCCCAGCACAACAGGATACACAGAGAGAGACAGAGAGAGACAGAGACAGACAGAGAGAAAGCAAGCACAGATTCTCAGGCTTTAGCTGGGCAGCTTATTTAGAGGCTTTTTTTTATGACATGTCATGCAAATTACCATACAATACCAATTCCACGAGCAAATCACCAGAATGTAAATCATAGCAACATACTGAAAATAGTACCAACAAAGAGCCACTTGCTAAGTCACTAATAAGCAGTTGTTACTAATGGGGAAAACCTTGGAGAGAACTGACTTTGACTTCTGCACTTGGCTGAAAAGATGACTCCTGGGGTAGACACCTCCTCCAGGTAGAAGCTGGGCAGTCTTCTTACAGCTGTCTAGGTTCCAGTAGTTTTTGCTTGCACTTAGTGCAGATGTAACTATTTGCACACTGAGGTTCGAGTAAAGCTGGCCATGACAACTGGCCACACTAGCCTCTCCTTCACTGAGAGGCGCCATGGCGCCCTGGGTGAGCTCTGGTGGGGGAAGGCGTTTCTTGCTGTTCTTCAGTAGTTGTCCATAGCTGTGAATGTTAGTAACCTCAGCAGCTAAAATCCTGTTTGCCAACCCACCTTTGGGCAGGCAGGCTAACCTGCTGATATTCAGTTCCTCACACGTGATTAGGATACGACACAATGCTAGTGAAAACTCGCTAGGACACCCGTTGCAGGGAGCTGCAGCTGGAGTCACGCAGACTCCCAGGCTGGAGACTGGGGTGCAGTTCCTGTCACATCTTGTCACCCTAGCTAGCTGGTGCCCACATTTCGGGCAGCACATCAAGAGTGGTTTACCATAAAGATAGGGGAGAGAAGGAAGGGTAAGTCTTCTTGCTGACAAACTGCTGACCTCCAGGCGAGGCTGTTGTCCTTGGCATCCACCACGGTGGTACTTTGTATCTTGTTTTTAAAGGGGAATGTAGTGGCTCACACAGATACCGGCTATTATCTGCAGAGCTGTGGCAAACATTCCTGGGACTTAGCCCTCAGTTCCTCAGTTATCTGCAAAGCTCACACAAATGTATGGATAATTAATCTGCCTTTTGGACGTTTCTTTCTAGTCATATTGCCAAAGATTAAAATAAGCTGCCCAGGGTTTTAAAGTACCATCTCCTATTCTCTTAGAATACTAATTTCAAGGTAAACCTCTAGTACTCTTGCCATTAAAATAATTGAGTAAAGGATTTTCTTCTTCTTTTTATTACTTTGGGAATAAAATAGTAGTGAGAATGAATTAGTTGAACAGCTCTTGCAAGCATGAGAGATGCCAGTCATCAGCATTCTGTTCGGCTACAAGTCCTGTTGCTTTGGGGAGCATAATGTACCACGTTAATGAATTGCATGCATGTGTAGGATTTCACTGTCTCGAGTGGGGAGAACAACACATTCAAGAGCATTCTTCCCAATCTGATTTCTGTTACTAAGATTACTATCCCACTTCTTTTTATCTGTTTAACTTCTCTGATACTTTTCCTTGCCAATCTGTTTCACGGCTTGTGCTAATAAAATCACTAGGTACATAGAAATAATTTGGGGTCTAAGACAGTCCAAAGCTTGGCTCCATTGTGGAGCTCCGTAAACTGATGGGGAGGCAGGAGGGGGTGCATGTGCAGAAGTCTGGACAGAGACGTTGAGCATTCTGACAACCATGACACTGCTGGTGTCCAGAACAGACTCTTCCTTCACTACAAAAATGCTTCAAGCTATGTGGGCAAAATGCAGAATGATAAAATCCTTTTGGCAGCTGTATCAGAATATTACGCTCCCAAAGGCATTCACATTTTTCAGTATTAGAAATGAAGGAAGAATTTTACCAAGACCTAAAAATATTTCAAATGTATTTATTACTATGGTGCAAATTCAGAAACAAAAAGAATGCTATAAGGCAGGGCTGTCCAGCAGTGAAACAATAAAAGCCACATATATAATCTAAAATATCCCAGTGGCCACACTTAAGGGTGCAAGGGATCACCTTGATATTCAACTTAATAAATTCAGAGTACCATTTTAATGTGTAACCAATAGAACACTTATTCATGAGTTCATTTAAATGTTCACACTCAGTATAAAACCTAAAATATCTTTACACTTAAACCATGTCACAAACCCAAGTGGGCTCATTTCAAGGGCTCAGTGCCTCAGGTGGCTTGTTGGTACAGCGGATGGCACCGCTCAAAACTGCAGCGCTTTGATATGTGTGACTCTGGTGCACAGACACTTGCTCTTAACCTTCAGAGAAAGGTCAGGTTATGATTTTTATCATTATAGGACCCCATATTATGTATAATAATGTAGAGGTCTGTTTCATAAGGAGTTTTTCTCAATTTCTTTTATTCACTATAACAAGCTTTGTTAATACACTTTCAAATACCAGTGTCCAGAGTCTACTGAAAATGTCCCTTAGTAAGAAGAAAATTCTGCATTCTAGCTCGGTTTAGTTCTCCACACGTATGAACTGCTGTCCCTGCCACCCTCTGAGCTATGCTTGGTATCACATGGATCCCCTGGGACTTAACAAAGATTTTCCTGCTATTCTTTTAAGTGTTAAATCATGTTTGCTACAGGCCCACTGTATGTTGACATCCTAAGCATACATGCACACATGAGCATGAAGTCTGCATAGAGACTTCCTTCTGCTGAAATCCAGGAAAGCAAATGGAATCACAACGTTAATGACATTTATTTCCTGCCAAACAACAAACTGATGAGCACTAAGACACTTCCGGAGATGAAAGCCTCCTAGAGCAGAGACACCCCTGAGCACATCTCATGGCTGATAGACAGGCTATAGCAGCACACTTACCTTTATTTTTTGAACCCAGAATAAGCATTCAAATGCATTTCACACATTTCTGGAAAAAGCTTCCAAAGACTATGTATTCCTGATTTCTCTTCACTTTAAGAGCTAACTCATGGGTTAGAGTTATGTCTCAGTGGCAGAATGCTTACTTAGCATATGCAAGATCCTGGGTTCAATACCCAGTGATATAAGCAGAACATTTAATAACTAAAAATATATCCAGATATCCAAACAGCTGAGAAGTTTGACACAGGAATCCCATAATAAACACACTCAATTTACTAATGATTTTTTTAAAAGTCAAATCCATTTTACATACTTGGCACAAATTTGACTAGAAGTCACACAGATTGATCAGGACCTGTAATCCTAAAAATGTTGGCATTCTCCTGGGAATATACAGTGGAACAAAAGCTCGAGAAAGCCAGCTGACTCCGTCCTTAAGGCTGGTTTGTGCGCTCTTTCTGTACAGTCAGCAATTCCGCACAAGGTGTGGAGCCACTCTTGTGTAACTGCACCAGAAGGCAAATGAAAGAATGCTCACAGCAATGTTCAATGGTCAGCAACTGGAGAAAAAAAATTATAAATTCATCTAGTAGAATAAATTTTAACAATGAAATTTCCCATCGCAATGAATGTTAAAAGGAAGAAACAAAAACACTATATCTGGTTTAGCTCTGTTTATTATTCTTTATGGATACATACATGGAGACAAAACACTAAAGGGTAGAAAGGCTTCGATGCACACAAATACAGGTGAGGCTCCCTTTACTCAATAGGGAGAGAGAGAAGGTCAGGGAGAGGCCCAAGGGATGCCTAGGGGAAAAGGCAATAGGCAGGAAGCAGGCATACAGGGGTTGTTATTATTACTCTTTATACTTCAGTAGATATATGTGTACATATGCATGTAGTCCATTGCATGTATAAAATCTAAACAGTCAGGAGGTTTTAATAAGGATAAACCATTAACATCCCTGATGACGAGCTGTAGCCTCAAGTACTGACAACTTACCTGGCCTGCCACTGATTGCTGCTGTGTCGGCTGCTTTCTTTTGCTCCCCTCATCCTCCTGCTTAGATGGGACCCATCACCTTGTGAGGGCTTAATACATGCTGGCAGAAAAGACAACCATGCTAATCTCATCTATGTGTCTAGAACTGGGAAGCCCTCCCACAGGAATCTGGGTCACGTGCAGGCAGGGCAATTTGCTGACTTGGTTTCATGAGTTGACACATTTCTGCCCGCTTAGAGCTTGTTGCTTTTGACCCCTCCTCTACCCTCCATCTGTCCTGGTTTATAAGTTCTGCAATTGTTTTGTGGTGAGTTCAGCCTCAGCCCCTGTTTTCCTTCAGAAACATTTTCTTATGCTTCCAAATGAGGCTCAAAGGAAGCCCAAGTGAGAGGATCATGGCCACCTATCGTATTTTCAGCAAGTAGTATCGGATAAACCACTAGAGTAAACTGAGTGTGCCTGGGAGACCACAGAACACACCTAGGCCAGTGGCTGAGTNAAGACCCGCCTCAGCCCTGGGCTTCCTGGGGTGGGGTGGGGGTCTGTTTGCCTCCTAGCTGGCCTCCCAGTGTGCCCAGGCCTCCTTCTCAAGTGGCTGTATGAGCTCTGTACTTTAACAGTCCAATCCTTTCATGGATAGCAGCAGAAACAGCTTCCTAGAGAAACAGGACCCAGCCAACACCAGAACAAAAGCTGGAAAGGGAGTGAGAATAGGAAGAAACAACTCCAGTTTCAGAATGCCATGTTTTCTGGAATTTATTCTCCTTTAATGAAGACTATAAAATCTGAGATTTCACCAATGCCTCGAGAGACAGATACAAACTGAAATCAAAACAATTACACAGAGTGAAGCAGACCCAGACACTTAGGGACAAATCTATATCAAAGTATTTCTAGAAAAAAAACAAATCCCACAATAAAATCAAACAAACCAAATGAAACATAAAAAACCTTTGGTACCGTTCAGTAACAAAAGAAAAAAAATATTTAGATGGTTAAATTCACACAATATAAAAGTAAAACGTTGGGCTAACTTTACAAAATAGAAAACAAACCCAAATGTATTAGCAACTCTGGGCAAATGTCTTCTTTTTCTCCTCTTAGATTTTAGTAAACCCCCAGGATTTGGCAAAGTATTTCCTGAACTAAATCTTCTTCTGGTCTGCAGACACTTAGCAGTATGGCATTCCACGCTCACCTACGGTTAAAACGGCACCATTTGTTGTCAGCAGCACATTTCCTTGGTCCCACAAGGAAGTCAACAGTCTGCCTTGAAAGCTGGCCTTACAGTCCTGCCTGCACTTCTTTACTGCTCTCCTAGGCTTTGAAGATGGTGGTGACCAAATCTAGAGGCAGCCAAAGGGAATAAGAACACTAGTTCAGCCAAGTCTGCAATCCTAGCACTTGGGAGGCAGAAGAAGGAGTAGGTTCCAGGTCTACATAGCAAGACTCTGTTCTGTCTCAAGCAACAGCAATAGAAAGATGGAAAGGAAGATGGGAGGAGTAAAGTCAGTCCGTCACTCAGATTGGTGGGCATTTAAGTAAAGACCCAATGTGCTCTACACAAACCATTGCCTGGGAACTATGGTCAACTCCGTATCCTGGATTTCTAGCCACGGAAAGAAGGAACAATCACTAACCTCATGTTTTCGTTGCTGACTCTCCAGTGTTCGCTCAAAAAGAATCATGACAAGAAAACAGTATGCAACTGTGATAGCAGTTCTAAGAACACTGTCTGCTCAGTGTTTTAACAAGGCCACAGCACGTATGGTACGGCCAATCAGAAAGGTATACTGACACATCTGGGTACCTTTCTCTGTCTCCCAAGTATGGTGATGCTCCCATAATCCAAAACAGGGTAAGACTTCACTTTTCTAAACTTGTTCTTGGCACTCATTGGCAAGAATAGACCCAGTCAAGGTAAGCTGGGCTGATTTCATGAGATAACTTTAAAATTGCTCTATTTTAAATGGACACGTATCTCATCAGAAGACTCACAAACTCAAGCACAACACCCAGTTGGAAGAGAAAGGAAAGAAAACAAAACACAAAAGTCCCTGGGATTTACCAAATGGAGTTTGACCTGAATATTGTTTAATACCAACTATCCATGACTCGACAAGCTTTCTCTGAAGAGAAAATTTTATGACAAGCATTTGGTCCATTCATGAAGAAAGCTGTCCTGTCTTCCAGCTGTAATAGGTATGCAACTCTCAGGCTGGGATCTCAATTTTAGCATTCAAAAAATGCCACAGAATATGTATCAGAGCTCATGGTGCAGGGGACAGAGAGAGCTGCTAGCCTGCTCTTTCAATTTCTCAAGCATTTCCTTTTCACAGTCAGAGTGAAAGGTCCCACATCACGCTGCTAGGGGTAGGTGATTTCAGTCACCCCTGAGTTTATCCTATTCAAGGCTGGCCTATGTTTGGCAATTAACTCTCAAATATGCCAGGATGTAGAAAGATAACCTCTGTCCTGATGAACTAGAGCTGTTCAGTGTGTACCAGTGTCCACCCAAAGGAAGCAGGGATTTTGCTCCTTAAGATCGATGGACTACTCTCTAGACAGCCCCTTTCTCTCTATGCTCTCTGAAATCTCACTTGTACACATACATCAAGCAAGAATGTGTGTTTGTGTCATTCTGAAAAGTGTAGAGAGACTGCGAACTGGTCTGAATATGAACAGAGAATCAACGGTAAGCAGTGTTGGTGTCTGTTTTCCATGGTGCTGGAGCTGAGCACAGCAGCTTGTGTGTGCTATGCAGGTCGTCTTCTGCTAAGCCCAGCCCCAGCAGTACTGGCGCCTTCCAATACACTTCATCAACAGCTCACAAAATATATCTAACCGAGTATTTCCTTTCTCCAAAAATATAATCCCTTCACAAAATAGAACAAGCAGCTGTTACTCAGGGAAGCTGCATTTAAAAATATGTGTGTGTGTGTGTGTGTGTGTGTGTGTGTGTGTAAGTAAACTACAAGAGCTGAAAATGCCTGTGCATATGGACAGAGCAAACTTTCTTATTAATTTACTTCTTAAAATACATCTCTCAAGCAGTCTTATGCGTACAGTGAGACGTCCCCCTTGCGAGGGATAAGGAAGGAGATGTTTCCTGAAAGCAATTCCTTTCTGTCCTGTAACTTGGTTGTAGCAGTGCAATGTTGCAGTGGCGGTTATGGAAGCACCTGTAGGAGCCTGCAGAATTGATAGGGATGAGAGTTTCCATTACAGAAAGGAGTTGAGAGCATCTAACTTCTTCAGTAGGTTATTACAAAGTATCAGAGTGGTGACATTTGTGATTCTGCAATAGGAACCCTCAATGTCCTTTGCCAACCAGCACTGTTTTTCTCCTTTCTGATTCAAAGACGTTACCATCTTGGCAAACTGGCTTCAAGGATGCAATGCAGGCGGCTTAGAGAGGAATGGTTTTATGCAGTACTGGTGTCTAGTAAGATACAAGGCAGATCCAACATCTTCTCCCTGATGGTGCTGCCCCATTGGCCTTCAGTCATTAAGGAAGCAGACGATAACAGGCGGCGGTATTTTCAGGTGAGGCAACCGCAAGCAAAAGAGAAAAGAAGAAACTCCACCACCAGAGCCTCAATTAGCTTAGAACAATCACACAGTCCCCAATCATCCCCATGTCCTCCAAAAACACCTTTTCTGGTCAAGCAAAGTTGCCAATTGTGCATGTGGCTTTGTCACAGTGATGCATCAGGTAAGCAGGTATGTGTTGAGTACCACGGTGCTCCAAATGCAACTCCATCACCTTCACCCTTTACGTCTAAGGCTCAGCCTATTACATAGAAGAGGGAGAAAGACACAGTTCTTAGACTGCAGTGACAAGAAAATCTGCCTCTGGCAGTGGTTTCTCTCTCTCTCTCTCTCTCTCTCTCTCTCTCTCTCTTTCTCTCTCTCTCTCATGTCAGGAATGGAGATGGGGAGGTCATGAGTCACCCTCTATGGCTGAGAGGAGCTAGTCCTGAATTTTAAGCCAGAACCTCGATTTTAATCACACCTATCCAAACTCATTTTTCGGCAGCCACCATGGAGGCCAGTCACTGCTGAATCCTGTCGCTCAGTTGTCCCTCCCTCATGCTTCCACCTCTCCCAGCTCTGATGGGAGTGGAAACCCTAACATTACAGCTAGAAATCCACTTACCTTTTACTTTAAGAAGTCCCTGTGCAAGACAACAGTATCCTGAGCCAGGGTGGCCATTAGGCCACCACTTAGTGGTCACTGCCCTTCCCGGCTCTGTCCACTTTGGAGAGCAGTCCAGTCAGAGCCACACCTGCCTGTGGGCCATCAGCACACGCTCCTACCTAATGTGGGGGCAACTACTGACGCTATGTGGGCTTCTGTGCCTCCCGGCTTTGTCTTCTATGTGTGCCTGCTGCAGTGGTGGGAGAGAGGACAGGGTCACTTCCTCTGTATCACAGCTATGACCACTTTGTCCAAGCCGTCAAATGCAGACTTTGTATGAATGCTAACTAATGTGCAAAGTAAGCAACTAGAAAGGGGGACTGCTTACTAGTGCTTACAATCCCACCCCTCGCAGAGGAAGATGAAGGATGTGTATTGCTGTGCCTCAGGCTCTGAGGGTTCAAGTGCCCAAGTGGCACAGATACTATGCCAGAGTTGTGTACTCTTCCCCAGGGGGTCCTACCTAGGATCTCCATTTCCAGGTCCTTTATGCCCTTTGAGGGATAAGCTTCAATGGGTCTAAGACCAAATATCACACTGCTCAGGCACCATGTGAGAATGGACTCTGCACAGACCCCCAACTTTTCTCACAAATGCTGAGAAGAAGACACTGTGGGGTTCTGTTACTGTTTTGAGCTAGGGTCTCAAGTGGCCCAGTCTGGCCAGGAACTCGCTATGGAACAGAGGATGACCTTAAACTTCTGATCCCCGCCCTTTACAGCTCTGCATGCTGGGAATCAAATCCTGGATGTCATACATGCTAAGCAAGCCTGTAATGACAGAACTACAGCAACAGGCTCATGGTCTAAAGAAAACAAAACAACAACAACAACAAACAGGTTTTCTAAATCTCTAAGGAAGAGTGCCTTTGGAGAACATGAGAACAAAGATGGCATGCACATTGCATTTGCTAGGAGGCTTTGACACAGACAATGGTGCCTACGGGGTTCCTGCTGCCATCAGGTAATCCCTGCCCCAGCCACTGTCCACCTCCAGTTCTTTGAAGACAAATCTAGATTATTTAACATCTTTAGGTGAAATATTTCATACACGTAACCCATTTTCCTAAGAAATATTCAAATGTCTAACTTGTATAAAAATAGCTTTAGGAACCTGTAAATACTTTCTGCGTGGGTGTGCCTTTGTGAAGCCTGTGCACAGGAACCACCCACAACCCATCTGCATGCTTGCTGATGCTAAAACAAAGCCCATTTTCCCAGGCGCTCTGCTCCCCAGGTGCTGCTGGAAGAGTTCTATTATTGATGGCCGCTGCCTTCCTCCCACAGGTGCTCCAGAGATTGTACCTGTCCCAGACGGCCTCAGAGGACTTGTTACTTACAAAGTTCCCAGAATGCACTGCAGGTTCAGCTGTATTAAAAATACACGCTTTAGAATTCCCCTCAACCTGAGCTATAGAGCCAAGCCTCAATTACTATGTATAGAAAGCTTGTAAAGAAAAATGGAAAAGTGTCAATGTGGTCAGTTCATTTTAATATTCTATTTTATATGTATTTACACCTTTCTAATTAAAAAAAATAAGCCTAAATTACTTTCCTAATCCCCAAACTAGTGTATTTAAATGAAGTAGCTAAACTATTACCGTATTTGGTAAGTATCATTGTTTTAAAAAGTAAATCTTGTGTTTTATGCAGCTGTGGGAATATCCATTATTTCTAAGTCTTAGCACAAGACAAACTCGGGTTCTTCATGTTTTTCAAAAGTCATATGACTCAATAAAGAGGTTTTAAAAATATTTGGGTTGGTTTAGGAACTGCACGCAGTATCTCTTTTTGTTTCATTTTGGAGATGCCTCTCAAATGTGGCTTTGCTTTTGCTCGTTCATAAAGCTGCTGCCCCTTGGCATCTGTGGCGATCCGTCTCACGGCCTTGGTCAGCATTCTCTTGTCTCTCTAGTACACAGTACCTGTAATACAGCCATGTACCTCTGCCCACACGGAGAAGTTATGAACAAACAGATATCTACACAAACAGGTCTTATGCTGTGTTATTTAAGAAATAAGGACAGGAAGGCGCAGTGCTTGGGAAGCTGAGGCAGAAGGAGCTCTGAGAGTTCAAGGTTAGCTTGATTACCATAATGAGTTCCAAGAGAGTCAAAGGCAGAAAGACCCTGTCCCAAAACAAACAAACAGCGACAAGGCCAGGAGAGAGGAAGGCTGAGTAGTTCAGGACAGAGGTAACATTGTTTCAATATTTCCAACTCCACCAAACAAATTACAAGTGTGAAATCCAGACACACCATAAAATGCAATGTGAATTTATGATTTAAACAGAAACTAGCCACCTACTTTGCAACCTTAAATGACTCTTCCAAGAACATGAATATTAATTAAAAGTAAACTACTACTCTGATTTAAAGAAGTTACAAGTTAGAAGGAGGCGTTTAGAGGAGTTAAAAAGTGTGTTTACCACTGCAGTCTATATTTACCAGGGACTCAAAGTTTAGGGGGAATAGAGATGTACCCTCTCACCGACCTCTAAGGTCCATTCCAGCAAGATAAGCTCTGGACGAGAGTACAGAAGGTTCACTACCCTGGCCGCCAAAACAGGAGTAGGAGGGTTGGCCTACCTTGAGTACAGAAGGTTAACCTACCGTGGATGCTGGCTGCGGCTTCAGGCCTAAAAATGAAAAGACTGTGTTGCTCTCCTTTGATTCAAAAAAACTGTCATAGTCCTAGAAAAAGAAGAAGAAATAAAACCAGTGAGCAACAAATAACAATTATCTTTATAGTTGATGCTTTCAAAAATCCTACGTAGAAGTAAGACAACAATGTACTATTGCTCTGTCAAGGCCAAGGAAGGCCCACATGCACATAGTGGGTTCAACATACTAGAGTTGAAAGGGTATACCCTTTAGTGAGAACACAGATATAACAAGATTTTTCTTTAATCCCAAACTAAGACAGCATTAAAATTTAGCAGCAGAAATAAAAGAGAAATCACATTCCCCTTTCTTCAGGTGTCAAATTAGAACTTATCTGCATGGACTTGCTTTGACCTTATAGATTACACTCTAGACACTACTGTGGACATGGCCTCCCAATGCCATGTTTTGATATGGGAGTCCCCTCTGTATGCTGTGAATACCATTGGTGAATAAAGAAACTGCTTTGGATCTACAGCAGGGCAGAACTTAGGTGGGGGGAGACTAAACTGAGAGAAAGGAGGCAGAATCAGAGGGAAGCCATGGATCTGCCACCAGAGACAGATGCACTGAAACTTTGCTGGTAGGCCACAACCTCGTGGTGATGCACAGATTAATGAACATGGGTTAAATTAAGATGTAAGAATTAGCCAATAAGAAGCTATAGCTAATGGGCCAAGCAGTGATTTAAATAATATAGTTTCTGTGTGATTATTTTGGGGCTGAGCAGCTGGGAACCAACAAGTGGCCTCTTTACAAAAATGCTTGATACTTTGCTACCCAAGAGTTAAAAACAAAGCAAAAAACAGACAAACAAAAAACATTGGCAAACTGCAGAAAAGTCACAGGGGTCTGCAGGTGTCAAGTCCGTTAGAATGCGAAGGCTTCTATTCTACTTTAGAAGTTTCCTGGAGACGGGCTCAGAGGAAAAAAGCAGAATGCTATCAATGCCCAAGAGTGACAGCTAGGAGGTGGGAGAGCTGGCTCCTGCCGGTGCTGTAGCGCCCTTGAACTTCAGGGGCTCTTTGTACTTGGCACAGTGTCAGCCCAGGAGGAAATGGGCACGGGCGCATGCATCCTGGTCGCTGAACACAATGAACTCCTCGCCGAGCTGAGCCAATGTTATTACAGATTTTAAATACATCTGAAATCTAAATGAGCCCACAACTAAGAAGTTTAGCTCTCACTGAGCCCCGTTTGATTAAAATTGTATGAACCAACATATTTGGTTCTGTGGACAGCCCCTATCATCAAGGTAAGTCCCAAGGCCTTCAAAGTAACCCAGATTCTAACCAGCAGGCATCCTGGTCTCGGGTTTACATAGCTACTCCTCTGTCACTTATGGACTAAACCAAGGAGGCGCATGTCTGAAAGGAGAGGCTTGGCACGTTAAGTAGAAGTCTCACGGATAAATAGAGTTCGCCCCATAAGTGGTTGGGAATAAGGGCAAGGAGAGCATGGGAAAGCAGGGGATTGGCAGGGTGCCTCGCACCATGTGTGCTGGGTTTTGTATAATTTTACCCTAAATACAAAGGAAACAGCATAAGGGTTTTGAAATGGAATAAAAAGATCTCACTTCAATGATAACACTCATAGGTATGAAGGGGAGCATGGAGAGAACTAGAGAGAAAGCTAGAGGTGCTGGTGATTGAGGCCAGCAACGGTCCCAGCCAGGACCAGAGTAGAGGCAGTAGACAGGGACATAGGCAGAAGCACTTCCCAAAGTGGAGACTGTATAGTTGGTTTTGGATTGGACATGTAGATGAGGGAGAAATGAGAACTAATGTGACTCTTGGCTTTAACTTGATGGGAATTTTGGCAGAAAAGTAGACTGGAGGGGAACTGGAGTTGAGCTGAACGTGTTTGAGACTCATAACACACCTGACTGAAGCAGATCTTTTGTTTGTTTGTTTGTTTTTGAGACAGGGTTTCTCTGTGTAGCACCTCTGGTTCTCTGGTTCTCGTGGAACTTGTAAACCAGGCTGGCAGGCTGGCCTCAAACTCACAGAGACTCGCCTGCCTCTGCCTCCTGAGTGCTGGATTACAGATGTGCCCACCACCACCCAGCTTGAACAGATCTTGATGAGGGATCAACGGTTGTTAGTGTTACTAGGACATTACATATTTTATTAAAAAGTTGTTCATCTAGAAAATATGAGACAAACAACATTATACACAGGACTAAGCCTGGGGTATAACACAGGAAAAATACCCAGAAGTAGAACAAGACCACATTCTTTGTTGCAAAGCTTTTTACTAGAAGGTAAATGCTGCTTCACTGACCCAGGCTCAACGCCCCTGTCCAGTGTGCATTCCTCCTGATAACCCACTGATGACCATTTGCAGGCACAGGGCGGGGGCTACGTTACAGCTGGATTTCACCCATCCTCCTGTCAGTACCCACTGTAGGGAATTCAATGGATCTGACCCTTTCTCCACCATGTTCTGCCTCTGCCCTCTCTACGGTCTTTTCCGAGGGCATCTCTAACGGAATTCACTTCTAGCTCTGATCTCGGCGACATTCTAGATCCATGCAGCAAGCTGATCATCAGCTCAAGCAAACCCCAGGTCTTCAGTCGGCACTATGCACCTCCAAGAAAGTGGTCCCACTCTAATGAGCATCCCGTGTCTTACATGAGCACTGCACACCCTAACAATGAGCACTGCACATCCGTCTTACAGACATGAGCGCTACACGTCTTACACACATGAGCACCATGCATCTTATACACATGAACACCGCACGTCTTACACACATGAACACTGCATGTCTTACACAAATGAGCACCGCATGTCTTACACACATGAGCACGGCACATCTTACACACATGAACACCATATATCTTACAAACGAGCACCACACGTCTTGCACACATGAACACCATACATCTTACACATGAGCACCACACGTTTTGCACACATGAACACCGCACAACTTACACACATGAGCACTGCACATCTTTCTTACACAAGTGAACAGTACACATATACAAATCAGCACTGCACATCTTGTGTGAGGCATCACGGGTCTTTTCTTCCCACCATCATCCCTTAAGCATCCCCAGTTTTTTGTACTTGTCTTCAGCAGACCAACCCAAGCTGGACTTTTACCACGGGACCTCATTATCAGCCCTTGCCTAATTCCACCTATTTATACCCAATGTCATATTCTGTCAAGGAGGAAACATTGATTTTTGAACAATGCACATATGATCCTTTTATACCTTTTCTTGCAGACTTTGGGTGCTCATGAAGTATAGCCTAGGATCTCAACGCGGTCTTGAAGGCTCTGCATATCCTAACCCTGCCCAACCCTTCAGTTGGGGGAGACGAAGGGCCCTTTATTTGAGCCTGCACTGACCAGTATTCACAGATTCATTTCTTGGAGACGGCAAAGGGACATACTCAGTCGTGGCTAGTGGTGGGCACAATGCCTGTCAGGTTGACAAACTTGATCAGCCGTGACACTTCCCCAGCTGTCTCCCCTGCGTCACATGCTGCTTAAATCGCTGGAACTACAGACTCCGAGGACCTGCCAGAAGCAGACTGACGCTGTGCCCGGGGCCAGGCCCCACCTGGGCACTGCTATGGTTACAGATGTCTACTGGAAAACCTGGCTTTTCCTTCTTTTCACTTTCAGAAGAATTTAGCAGTGATACTAAAATATTACATAAAACAATAAAGGACTTACAATGAGATTTGATGTTTATATATCAGGAATTATCTATAAACCTCAAAAATGATCATAATTCCCCAAATCACAAATTTAAATAAAATAAACTTTCATACACTTTTCAAGTAACACCTAAAAATATAGATAGGCAGAAAAAAAAACAAGCAACAATATCAATAACCCACTTATCCACATTGAAATGAAGCTATTCTTACAAGTTTTGGTCAACAACAAAGGTATTTGCAAATGTCAGATATTTAAAAATCTCATTTTATAAATTTTATAAATTTCTAATTTATAAAAAGAAAATTCTCCTAAACTATATTTCTTCACAAAAATGATAAGTATTATTTTTATTCAATCAATGTTCAGCTCAATGCCATGTAGCTAAGGATAGGGGCCTTCTGGCCTGAAAAGTGCCAACCTATGTAGTGATATTTCACTTGTATTTTAATAAATAAAGCCTGCCTAAAGATCAGAATGCAAACCAGCCATACTAGCCATTCATACAGGCAGTGTGCAGTGCAGCCCGCAGACATGTATTTACAGACGGCAGCTTCAAAAAGTGCCTTCAGCTGTAGGGAATTCAGCCGGTCTGTGTTAGAAGCCTTGTGTGAATTTATAAACCGTAATACTCTTCACCTTTGGGAGGAATTCTAACACCTCCCCTTCCACACACACACAAATACATTTAAAAGTTTGTTAAATGAAACACATTTAATTAAGAAAGCATTAATTATTTTACTCTTATTGGAACACATTATGGCCTAAGATCATAAGGCAGCGGTGGCACACACCTTTAATCCCAGCACTAAAGAGGAACATACGACGGGATGAGACAGGAGCTTGCTCTCTTTCAGTCTGAAGATTTCATAGAGGTAAGAACTCTCTAGCGGCTTGGCTGCTTTGCTTTTCTGATCTTCAGGCTGAACCCCAATATCTGTCCCTAGCTTTTTATTATTTGTATTACAGACTCAGACTCACTAAGAGATTAGGAATTTTCATTAAGATAACCCCAAGAGAAAGCGACAAATATCAGTTAGTAATGAGCTATAAAAGCAGAATAATTTATAACCATTTGAAAACTCTATACTATTATTCTGTGTATGATATGTGTAGATGTGGAGGAGGCGTGGTCACGTCATGACACTTGGAGAAAAAGAGAATACAGCTTTGTGAAGTCAACTTCCAGGGATCACACTCTGGTGGTCAGACCTGCACAGTCATCCAGCTTTCTAAACATACCCAGCCAGCCAGGCTGCCAGCCAGTGAGCCATCCCAGAAAGTAATTCTTAAACTCAGTATCTGGCTTCTATCAGACACGTCAGATTACCACTAAAACCTATGTCATGTGAGCGGGTCAATTGTGTCTGTTAATTATTGACTGGCGTGTCGTGTGTTAGCACTTTACCAGTTCGAAACTGTATGAAAAGTTGCTCCCTGGCATTCAAAGGCGTTTTACAGTCCTGTTGAATCCTAAAGAACGCAAAAATAAATGTTTTTGATCCTATTTGGACAAAATGAATTGCTGAAAATTTAAAGTTTAGGACCTTTTAATATTCCTTTCAGAGTTAAGCTATACGATATGAAATCATTTAAGAGTAACACAATCGGAGAATTTAAAAAATTAAAATATAGTTTCTTATTTATGATCTTAGGCCATAATGTGTTCCAATAAGAGTAAAATAATTAATGCTTTCTTATTAAATGTGTTTCATTTAACAAAGTTTTAAATGTATTTGTGTGTGTGTGGAAGGGGGGGGGGTGTCAGAATTCCTCCCAAAGGTGAAGAGTATTACGGTTTATAAATTCACACAAGGCTTCTAACACAGACCAGCTGAATTCCCTACAGCTGAAGGCATTTTTGAAGCTGCCGTCTGTAAATACACGTCTGCGGGCTGCACTGCACACTGCAGAAAACTCTGCTCCATGACTCCAGGCTATAAAGATCAATTCATACTGACTCTGCAGAGGACACAAACACAGAAATCATATTCAAGGTTAAAGTGCTGGGTTTCAACAGCTGGTATGTTTTCATTATGGTTAAGACAGAGGACGACAAAGAAAAGTCATCACTTCTCATGGCATCAGCCACGGAAGAAAGTCTGGGCTTCACAGGTCAAGCATAATGGGAGGGGGGAAGCTCTTCTAAATGCCATTAAGAAGAATAAAGCTAAAGAGCCATGGAGGAATTTTAAGAAATGCATGGGGGGGGGTTGCCATCACCTATACTTTTGTTTGTATTGCATTCAAATGAACACAATGTTGAGACATTTATAGGCCCGTGATAAAATCTGTAGTAGGTAGTTAACAATACCCTCATTCTTCAACAAAGCCCAGAACGGATATTGCCCACCAGCGCTGATTGACTATTAAGGACTAAGCAGCTGGTGGAGACAAAGATTTTCAAGTTCTCTGCCTGTTCAGTGTTCCCTATGAGAGCAGTTAGGAAAGCCCACAGTGGCCACTCTAAGAGGCTGTGTGGCCTCCCCGGCTCAGTTAATGGCAAGTAAGTGACAGACTCATATTCTTTCCACACGCCAAGGGCACAGTCAAACGTAAGGTTGCTGGGAACACAATATATGGACAAGGAAATGGAGCCAGCAAGCAGTCTACATGGGTCAAAGGATCTGGTTTATTCAAATGGAAGAAATTTTTTAAAAATCCAACTTTTGAAAGCTACTGAAGCTACTGCTTTTGATGCCACCATCGCCTAAAATAGACAAAGAGCCCTGCTCCATTTTCTCTGGAGCCTGAGGGTAGCCTCCAGACAGAATTTCTAGGTTTTTGAGCTAAGAGCTGTTAATGCTATATTCTATTTTGTGAAACCCTGATATAGGGGAAAAAACAGCTGGCAGAGCCAAGCCTGGCAGGACAGAGAGGTAAGGGGCTGCTATCTCATAACAACTCCACTCAGCAATTCTTATGCCAGACACTAAAGGATCTCCAGTTCTGAAATCATGTTGAATATTTCTGACCAAACTAGTTCAGAACACAGTGTGGACATGTGTGTCACCTCTTGTCTTGTCTGGATGCCATCTGAAATAAAGCGGAGCAGGAACAACATGACAGCGTTACGCTTTAGGAAAGCATAAACCAGCAATAAAATTCAATCAACACCTAGAATGTATAGCAACTACAACTGGACTGGTAGAGAAAACCCTGGGGGGAGGGGGAGCCAAATCCCTAAGAACAGTTGAGCACAGTGCCGGGGGTGGGGTGTGTGGGGGGGGTAATGGCAAAGACTGAAGCCACAAGAGTGTGTTTGCAGAGGCGGAGGGAGTCTGTCCATCCTGGTGCTGGGAAAGCTGGGATTCTCTGAGAAACACCAGCTCCCACCTGCTGGAGTCAGCTCCTACCAAGGCTACAGAATCTCAAAGGCATGGTGGTCACTCTGGACACCTCAGGACACAGGGAGACAGAGAAGCTTATCCTGGAAGGGAGACACTGACCTTCATTCCTTTGTAATTCTCTCTTTTGTTAGCAGTCCAGAGGGTCTAACCCAACACAGTCCCCTTTGCTCTCCTATCCAAACAGGCCTGTGCGAAGGGTGGGGGTGGAGTCACGGGGGGCTCCTAAAAGGAAAATTCAAAAACCAACAGCCTGAATCAGAGTTGGGAAGGTGCAGGCCACAAAAGAAAACCTTCATTCCATGTACTTCAAATCAATATCCTTGCAAAGATTTAATATGCTGTATCCATAAAACAAGAACAAGACATTATTTTTAGAGGAGAAATAAAACAACAGCAAAGGGGTTCCTAGAAATTAAATCTGATCGCTAAATAAAAAATATGGAAACAGAATGATGTAGAGCTGAAAAAGTAATCCATTCAGCTAGTGACTAGACAACAGACTCAAGAATGTCACTTGCATGCACAGTACAGCATCAAGATCAAGAGAGTAATTATTAGTTAGAAAAAAAAAAGGTAAACCACTGAACAAATAAAACAAATCTTGCAGGTGGACAGGCAAAGAATGAACAGTCTAAGAAATATGAAAACTTCCCCAAAGGAGGGGAACTGATTTTCACATTTAAAAGTCCTTCCGATTGCTGAGCACAAGGTTCTCAAGCAGCAGGGTCCAGAACTTAGGACGAAACAAACAAACAAAGAAACAAAAATATAATGCCTTTAAGAGACAGAGTAAAGCAACCTAAAGAACCTAGTCCAGCAGACACGAACACCCCAGAAGTCAAGAAAGAAAGCAAACAAACAAACAAAAACCTCAAAGTCTTCCAGAAAGGTAGGGCAACCTAAGAATGGACTGCAGCACACACGAGTTCTTCCAACTAGAGCAAGAACCCAGGAAATGAAGTCACCTGTCTTGGTAGAATATAATTTTAAATCTTTGGCCAATGAAATTATCCAGTAAAAAATGAAAATTAAAACAAACGATAACACAAAAAAGCCAACAACACTGGAATATTTTTGTAGACAGAAGTGTAAAAGGATAAAAAGAAATAGTACATTCTTTGCATCTTTGCCAAAGAAGCGGGAGTGGGAGTGAGTGAGTGTTCAACTTTCTTTTGAGAATCCCTTGATGCTGGCATTTGCACCATTCTCTTTAAACTGATGGGACTTAGTAAGATAGGATTATATGTCCTTACCTATGGCTGGTCACACTGCTAAAGAGCTTTGCAAACAGTATTTACTGAATTACATGAACATAAGCCACATTTATGCAGTAGTTACAGCTGAAGAGCAGGTAACGAGCTTCAGCAGCCTCGTGTGTAAATGTGTATTTATGTATCAAAACTGAGAAGCAATGAGAAAGTATAAGAAAGCCAGTTTCCCTTTATCTTTCAGAGAAAAAGACAAACACTGTGCAAATCTGAAAATAGAAGAATATAGATGAGTAAAGCAGAAAGCAAGGAGGCAAAGCTCCGTGCGAAGGTGGCATCTGAGCTCAGGCCTGGAGGGAGCATATAAAGGCCGGTGGGGCAGGGCAGGAATTTCCAGGCCCCATCCTCCCAGAAACCAGCTTTGATCTCTCAATGCTGTCATTAATGTGCCTTTCTTGTCGGTTTTCTGGCATGGTTTTACTTTCTTCATTGCCTTTAGTTGCAAATGGCTCAGAAGAGTAATGAAAACAGAAAGGAAACCACCTGTCTGGACATGAGTTCAGACAACTGCGACAAGGGTGGCCTCAAACCCCCAGGATGAAAACTCTCAGCATTCACAGCGCGATTCTTCATCTTCATGACAGTCACATCCCAGGGACTCATCCCTCCACAGTTCTGAGGCAAACATTTCAGTGAGGTGAAAATGGGAGATTAAACATTTATAGACAGCAAAATAAAAACCATGGTTAGAAGAAAAAAAGCTGCAAAGAATACCAATGCTGGCTGCTGAGCAGTGGGCGGCAGTGAGAACCAAATCACATGCCCCTCCCACACTGCTCCCCACTAAACGTGGAAGGGTGCCTGCCACGTAATACCGTGTGCGGCCCAGCAGCTGATGAAGAATACTCTCCTTTCGCACAGATGGTGCTGACACACGACAGAATTTTAAATTAATATGAAATTTCCCAGGAAAATATGTGTGGGATAGGTGAGCATCTAATGGTGGCAATTTTAGCAGATTTCCTTGTAAAGGTTTACAGGCAGGCTAGGTAAACTTGCTTGTCGTGCATTTGGCTTTGCACTTTATAAAACGGAAATGCAGCCAGGTCTTGCAGCAATACTGTACTTGAGTACTGTACAGTTGCAGACATAGGTGAGCTCTGTTGCAGTCAGTGCAGGCTCACCTTCTACAGGAGAGAAAAGGGAGGCGAGGGATAGCAACCACACCCACTGCTGGACAGTTACACTTTCTGTTCCTCCAGAAAAACAGCTAAGCCAGGCTCAAGCAATCTTAGGAATAGTCACCTGGCCTCAATCGCCAAGGCATTACGTGGGAAGGAGGCCACAGCGGGTCCCAAGTCACTCCTGAAACAAACTGGGAAATACCTTATAGTCTCTGATTGGCTAGTAACGCACCCAAAACTTAGGCACACATTTGATATTATAAATATCATCTAAAAGAGTGTTAAAAAAGTCAACAATTTTTAAACATTAATAACCTTTAAACTGGCTGGGTGGTGGTGGTGCATGCCTTTAATCCCAGTACTCGGAAGGTAGAGGCAGGCAGATCTCTGTGAGTTCAAGGAGCTAGTTCCAGGAGAAGCTCCAAAGCTACAGAGAAAACCTGTCTCAAACAAACAAATAATAATAATAATAACAACAACAACCTTTAAATTGTCTAATGGGAAAGGCCAGTTTGTTTTTCATTTAAGAAGACCACCATCTGCATCTCAGGTAGGCTGCCCTGTGTTGTTAAGACCCAACATGAATACAAGACTTTACTCTTGAGTAACTAGCAGTATTTTACACTCACTCCATATCCCCACTGTCAACCAGTGCCTGACTGAGCAGCCGCATCTGCAGCCAGACTTTCACAAACACGTCTTGACTAGTTAATGCTATGTGTCTTACTCCTTGATGGTTAGTCCACAAACTGATTACTGTGATTTAAATCCTATACAAATTTCTAAGTGCTAGTTTTTTAAAAAGGGAAAACTAAAAATGAATTCAGCAAAGTCACATGACACAAAATCATCACAAAAAGGTCAGCTGCATCTGTACACACTGGCAGTCAGTTGCATTTGTACACAGGAATAACCAGTTGCATTTGTAAACAATGGCAGTTTTTATGATTTTTTTTTTAATGCTGCAGGATCCCTGGCGGCAGTAGGCAGGGACAGCT
>LOEQ01002203.1:120825-132477 GCA_001685075.1 Bramus lutescens | reverse complement strand
GCCAGGCAGTGTTTAAGTGAATACAATTTGTGTGTTGTTATTTTGGGGTATAAGATAGCCGTGCAGGAGCTGGGCCGGACGAAAAACAGGCCCGCTCCCCTATCACTACAGGTAGCCAGTTGTCTTTGTCATCTACTGTGCAGTTTGGAAGTTGCTTGATGGCGCTTCCTGCCTACTCAAGTAATATTATCTCCCTTCTTAGGTGTTTGATGGGGTTGAAGATTAGATAGTTGTATTTACCTTCCTCTTATGATTTAGCCAAGTCATTTCTAATACAAGACTTAGACTCCTTTGGATAGAATGATTATTGAAACCTTTAGCATATGTTCCTTGCTTAATATTGCTGGTTATAATTCTAATTTTTATACTTGATATCTGTTTTTATTGTATATGGTTTTGTTTTGGGTTTGGAACTCTCTTATCTAAACAAAATGGGGAGATGATGGGGAATCTCCATCAGCCAATGGCCTTTGAGAGGCTGGACCAGGTTGAGGCATGGCTTTGGGGTGCCAAATGGCTGTGGTCCCCCCCACTTGCCCCTCTTTTCCTGAACTTCACACCATGATGTTGAACCCACATTCCTGTTCTGAGAGTTTTCCCTTTTAATTAGAAAAACCTTAGAATACTGTATTTGGAGTTAGCTTGTGAGTGACTCACGTTCCCCCCATTCAACACATTCAGTATCGACATGGGACAGCTGGAAACAATATAGAAAACAGAACAAACAGAACCCGGCGATGAGCTGTGATTTCCTAAGATGCCTTTGGACGCAGCCTGTGAAGCAATGAAACCACTCCTTGGTCTTCATTTTTTATCTGCTCACACTCAAGCTGACGTACTTCTAACACCAGGAAAAGGGGACGAACGTTTCCTTCTTGGTATCCCCAAAGAGGAACTGAAACAAACAGCGAAACAATTCCATTCAAGAAAAAAGCAGACACAACCTAGGGAAATAGAGTGTGTGCCATTTTCTGAGTGAGAAACAGGATGAGGCAGGGGACTTGAAGCTTTTAATAGACAGAACGAAGAACTGTGGAGCCACCCTGGACTCTGTGTGGCACAGCTGGCCTCATTGTTTCAGGACGATTCCCTGACAGGCTCATGCTCCACCCTAGAGCCTGGGCGCCATTGGAATCTGGCTCAGTGGCTATAGACATCGAAGCCACTGAGACCAGCTGCCTGTAGCCAGCGAGCCTCTGTGTGACTTACGACAGGGCTGTGTCCATGCTGGGTGATGCCCTTCTTGGTTGGCCTTCTTCGTTTCTGTGATGCAATTCTTTTTAACTGGGGTGCCTTTCCGTGGGTACCTCCTCTAGGTCAGGATCTCTTCCGCTCTGGGGCACAGAGTGGATGCTGGCCATTTTCCACACAGGATCCAGCTGGTGTGTTCAGCCTTTTGATTTTGCAGTTCAACATTGCCATCTACAAAGTCCATCCTGGAGAAATGTGAAACTGAATTTAAAAAAAAAAGGCAGAAAAAAATCCTCATGTTTGAAGAAGTTTAGGATTTTGTGTTGAGCCATACTCTTTCTGCGTTCAGCTGCAGGCTGGACACACCCATGTCCTGTGAAGGCTTGGGAATGACAAGGAACATGAGAGGTCACCAGGGCGTGGTTTCCTTCTCCACCAAGGCTATTCTGCACCCGTTGGGAATGCATGAGATTTCTCATGGTTCATGGGGAGGGGGCAATGTGGAGAGGAGAACCCACTGCCCCTGTCTGGTGGGCTCCACCTCCCTGCGGTTTTATCAGAGCTTAATTTCTTCCCTGGCTCACGTCTGGGCACAGACGCGGGCTGACTTTGCAAAACACACTGTTCACTTTAGCCATGGTGCAGCCACCATCTTTCTCATGGGTTTCTCCTTTCACTGCCCCAACATTTAGATAGAACTTTAGTTGCCATGACAATAGCACTGAGAGGTGTGGCCTTTGTTCTGTTGGGAGGGTCCACTTTCACAACGTGTCCCAGGCAGTATGTGGGTTATTTCAATTGTGGGCAGTCAGAACCATATTCGGATCCCTTGACTTACACCCTTCGCTCTCCTGCATGGTGATCTGAATGAGACACCGCCCCCTACAGGCTCATTGTCTGAGCACTCGGTCCCCCGTTGGAAGTGCTGTTTGTTAAACGGGAAGGAGCAGAAGCCTTCTGGAGGAAGTCTGTCCCTGGGGGCGGGCTTTGATGGTTTATAGCCTCACCCCACTTCATGGGCACAGCTTTGTACAGCTGTCTTTCTGCTTGCCGCCATGCCTTCCTCACCATGGGGATGTTCCTCTGGAAACCATCAGCTAAAATAAGGTCTTTCTTCCTGAAGTGCCTTTGGTCAGGCTGTTCATCACATAAACAGAAAATACACCTGCTGTTTGTCAGCTTTCGGCGCTGTGACAAAATGCCCGAAGCGATCAACCAATAAGAGGTTGCAGTTCTTAGTTGCTTGGGGCCTGTGGTGGCACAGAGACATCATGGTGGGTGTACATGGGGAGAGACAGCTTACCTTAGGGCAGCTGGGGAAGAGAGACAGGTAAAATGGGCCAGGGTCCCCATCTTCTTCCTTCTACCAGGAGCCTCCGGAAGAGACCAAGACTAGTCTGGGGGAGGGCTATCTCTTGACATGCTATGAGAAGGCCTCCATCAGGTGTCAGCACCTGTACGGGAATTACAGCCTCAAGGACCACAGACAAGCCAGCGTCTGTTCTTACATCAGCAGGCTTTACTTTCCCTGCCAGTCCCGGGCTTCTGCTGTGACTCCTCACGTTTACACTACGCATTTAGACATTCTTCCGGGAAGTGCCCTGTGTTGCTGCAAGGCCACAGAGGATGAGGGAGGGAGAAGGATGTTCCGCTCTCCCTTGGTGATGCCACAACACACTTCAGTCTTCTCCCAGGGACAGAAGGAGAGATGGAGAGGGAGGGAGAGAGGGAGCAGGCACCAGTTTCAGCTGCTCCAAGGAGCAGCCCCCCCCATGCTCTTCCAGGCCGAATGTCTACATTCTGCAGTAGGTGGGGTCAGGGACTCAGCTTGGTACCTGGGGTTGAGGGGAGCAAAGCTGTAGACCTTGTTTGCTGGTTTTGGTCAAAGGCCACCCTTCAAACACAGTCCTTTTGCTGGGGCTGAACTTTTTATGTTTGGTTTCTAATTTGCATTTTCCAGGGATTTGAATTTTCATAGGATTATGTTCAGTGAGGGGGTTAAATTGTGTTTATCAGAATCTATTAATTGTGTATAATTATGGGTTTCAGTGTGCCATGTTTATACACGTATATAGTTTGCTTATATTCACTCCCATCACCTGGCTTTTTCTTCTGATGCTCTCCTCTTCCCTCCCTGGTCCTCTTCTACTCTCAAGTCTTTTTCTTGTTTGTTTCGGTGACCCAGCAGGTTCATCAGGGTGCGTACAGGAGCCTAGACAAGGGCTCATTTGTAGGAACACGGGCGCTTTATCAGCGGCTACGCTACTGAAGATAATTTCTCCCTTCAGTGATGGGATTTTTTTTCTAATTTTACTTAAAGACAGCAACTTTGTTATGAAATGATTCATATTTTCTCACTGTTGAAAATATGGATTAGTTAAAGTAGAAACATCAACAAGGCTTCCTGTGAGTCAATTGCATTGCTGAGGGTTTGGGGTAGGAACTTTCCATATGCAGAGGGAACTTGAGTACACTGCCTTGTTACCATTTGTTAGGGACATTTCTCATCTTCATTTTTCTACCCTGTTATTAGTTCAGCAGATCTGCTTTTTCATGATAATGAAACTGTAATGGATGTGATATTGACCTCCTGGATGTGACCCCGGGCCAGTGCTGTTAGCCCTGGCCTGCAGCTCTGAAGCAAAGCAGAGTGGAGACTTTATGAGCCCGGGTTTTTCTCTGGGAAATGCAGACTTGACGGGTTTTACTTTTGGGCTGTTCTGCACAGAAAATCAAATTAGCTACTTTTGGTGAAAATGCTAAAATCTCTGATTTCTAACAAAATGTGGGGAGTGCTGTCACTAAAGAAGGTTCAGTTCAGATCCATTAGTAAGTAACTGTGCCCGCGCCCCCTTTCTTGTGGTGTTGGGTATGAACCCAGGGTCTCCCACAGAAAATGCTTGGCCACAATGGTCTTTTATCCTGTCACTTGTATTATTTTTAATAAAATGCTGATTGGCCAGTAGCCAGGCAGGAAGTATAGGTGGGGTGACCAGGCAGGAAGTAGAGGCGGGGCAATAAGAATTCTGGGAAGAGGGAAGTTTCAGTTTGCAGTTGTGACCCAGCCATAGAGGAAGAAAGATGTGTGACTACCTTGCCAAAAAAAGGTACCAAGCCACATGGCTAACATAGGCAAGAATTATGGCCTAATAACAGTTATAAGAATTAGTTAATAAGAAAAGACTGAGATACTGGGCCAATCAGTTTATAATTGATGTAGACTCCCATGTGATTATTTGGGACTGAATGACTGCAGGACAGGGCAGGACAGAAACCCGGGCAACAGACCATCACACCAGGATACACAGATCCAAGCACCGTTTGACCGAGAATAAAACATACCCAAGGTGTGCCCAGGTAACCAGACAGAGGAGACATCCTCAAAATCACCCCTTCACTCAACATGCTGAGCCCCATCAGACTGTAGAAGGCCTGGGGCCTAGCAGCCCACCCTGGCCACTCCATGTGGGCCCAGCCAAGTGCTATTTTCAAGTTTCTCAGATTCTGGACACTGTTCACATTCCTGCCTGCACATCAGAAGCACACGAGGGTCTCTTAAAAATATTCCCCAGCAGAGTGCACCGCTTAGACCACTACATCAGAGTCTGAAGGGCCCAGACTAGAATTTTATGAGTTAGATCCTGGAGCACAGCCAGGTTGCTGATTGCAGAGGTATGCTGAGTTCTAGAATCTTCTCTGCTCCAGGCACCCTGCCTTCCAGATGTACCTCATCTAGGCTTCATGTGCCTAGAATTTTGGGCATCGCTGTAGTCACTGAAGTGTAGCTTTCTTCAGGATCACCTCCCAAAGAACCAGGAACTAGGGGGTACAGAGTCCATGGATGTGTTCAGCAGCAGTGTTCCAGGATCCGGCTCTTGCAGCCTTGGGCTGCCATATTCTGCACCATCATCATCTGGTTTCAATACCCCTTCCGCTTCCTCTCCTCTGCATCTCTTTCCTGTCTCTCTCATCGAGACATTGGGCTCAGAGTCCAGCTCCATGGGACTGACAGCTAGTGTTCCTAATCTTAACCTTTGGTCCAAACAAAGACATATTCTGGGGTCCAGGGCAGATGCATTTTGGGTATGAGACACTAACTTATTCTGCTCAGAAAAGGCCTTCAAAACTGCACCCAGATGAGAATCCTAGGGGTCCGGATCCTGGTGTGGTGAGTTTGCAGTTTTTGGTGGTTCTAATGGTGGCCTGCTGTGACACCAGAGCTCAGATCCATCAGAAGGAGGAGTCCATGGTCATGTCCAGCTTTTTATTCTGGTCTGGTCCTATGGGGCACGGTGGGTTGTGTATCTTTTTCAGTAAATAAAACCTAGGAGAGAGCTGTTTTGGCTCGGCAGTGCTCTGGCTTCTCCACACCTGGACAACTGTACGCTCCACAGGCCATGCTTGTCACCCCTCGGTAACCTGAGTCTCTGGGGTTCACAGGTCTGGAACAAAAGTCTTCAGTCCTTGGGGGTGGTGAAGTTTTTTTTCTCCTGAGAAGTTGTGAAGCCAGTTTTGCGGGGTTAGTTGGCTGGGATTCTAGTGGAGGGCTTTTGATCCACAAAGGGCTCATTCAGCCATCCCCTTTAGTCTTAATGAACTGCAGACTGGAGATGGCAGGCCCTGGGGCTAGAGACCTCCTCTCTGGTTTCTATTCTGCTGCAGGCTGGACCCTTTGCCGTGGTTCCCTTGGCAGAGATTCCCAGTATCAGATCCACCATAGTGATCCTGGTTTAGGTTTTTTGCTGTTGAACAGAATTAGAAAAAACACGAGCTTCAGGTAGATGTCCCCTTGGAACTGAGTTCCTAAGGCCACACTTTGGGCTTTGGTTTGCTTTTGGGGCAAAGGGGTAGATGGAAACCATTCTGAAGTCCTACACAGGGCTAGTAATTCAATTCTCTCTCTCTCTCTCTCTCTCTCTCTCTCTCTCCCTCTGCTTCCCAAGTGCTGGGATTAAAGGTGTGCACCACCACCGCCTGACAGCAATTCAATTCTTTGTGTTTTGGGGAAGATATTAAAGTAATCCTCTCATTTCTCCCCTTTAAACTTTTTTCTATAGCCAGGAGTGGTGGCACACTCCTTTAATCCCAATACTTGGGAGGCAGAGGCAGGCAGATGTTATAGTTCGAGACCAGCCTGGTCTACAGAGTGAGTTCCACCATAGTCAGAGCTATACAGAGAAACCCTGCCTCAAACAAACAAACAAACAAACAAACACTAAAAACTAGATAAACAGACAAACGAACAAATAAAAAAATACCCCCCCTTCTTTGAGACAGGTATGCTATGTAGCCCAGGTTGACTTCAACTTCCTTAGTTTGCTGCCTCTGTCTCCCAGGGACTGAGGTCACAGACAAGAGTCTCCTTTCTCTATTCCCCTCTCAGTGCTTTCTTCTCCAGAACTGCTTTGCAAGAGCTCCCTCTGGTCACAACCCAAACCCTCTCTTCTTCCCCCTTTGACTCTTCAGCCTTCAGGCAGCATCCTCCTGGGATGATGGGAAAGGGAGGAATTGGCTGTGCTGAGTGCGAAGCCGAGTTTACTGACCTGAGCCAGAGGAAGAATGTCTGAGGTCCCTGCAGGTTACTGCTTATATTCCTGTTAGTAAGTAGAGAAGAAGGACTTGAACTCGGGGCTGTGGAGCCTGAACCTTCTCTCCCTGTACAGAAGTGGGTTTGGAGAACTTCCCCGGGGCAGGACAGTCACGGAGCTTGGCTTCCAGGGGGCTCTACTTCTTCCTGTCTTTTCGAAGAACCTAAGATGTCACTCTAAGTGCTGGGCTAGTGAGCGACTGACCACCCCAAGGGCTACTCCTCAGCCGTGTGGAGGTGTGATGCCTGGATCTTTGTGCTTGTCCTGTCATACTGAGGACTTCCTTGGTGGAAACTCTTCTGTAGTGAATTCAGAGGGAGTGGAATTATAGTCGTGGGGGACTGGGAAGGCAGGCCCTGCAAGCATGAACGACCGGGTTCAGTTAGAATCCATGTAAAATATCCAGGTGTGGTGACATTTGCTGGTAATCCCAGCCTTGGGAAGGGAGAGAAAAGGATCCCTGGGTCAACTTAGCCAGATTGGTAAGCCCTTTGTCTCAGTGAGAGACTCTGTCTCAAAGAAGGCAAAACGGATGGTGATCAAATATTGACATCAGAGTTTGACCTGTCATCTTCACACTCATACGTGTACATGAACACACACACACACGCTCACAGACACACATGCACACACATGAACACACGTGCATACATGCACGCTCACACACACTCAGACACACACATGCACACACACATGCATGCATGCACACATGCATGTGCATGCACACCCACCCACCCAAAAAAGTACAGCAAAGGATGCTGGCCCCACCTTCACCAGGTGGTCATTGTCGCTGGGCAGTGAGGGCCCTGAGGGATCAAGCACACCAGCCTGTGTCTGGCGAGAGAGCCATAGTCCCAGTGAAGTGCTATGGAGGATCAGGGTGACCTGGGCTGGGAGGAGGAGCAAGGGCCAAGGAGAATTGGAATGAAAACGGCAACGGTGTGGCAGGCTCTGAGTTTCGTGGCAGGTGGGACTAGCAGAGAAACACAAATCCAAGCCAGCCCAAAGGGCACCTTCCAGGGGTCCCCGACTTTGTTCTGAGCCATCATTAGAAGGAGTGACCTGTGTGTGTATGGGAACAATGGGAGTTTGTACCCAATTACAATGGGACCAAAGAGCTAGAACCCACTTAAAGTGAAAACGTTGTAAGTTGGAAACATACTGAGTACCCTAACCCGCCTCATGCCTTTAGCCACACAGCACACTCTGTCCAGTCTAAAGCGCCTGTCCTGCACTATCCTGGGAGGACTGGGTCCCATATCTAACGTGTTAAGAGTAACCCGCAGAGCGTATGCTTTCTACGGAAGGAATTTTGCTTTTGTGCTATTGAGCGGTGGATAAATGAGGGGCAGTTGGGGGCCAGATGTGGTAAAGAATGCGTACAAGGGCTGGGCACTCCTGGGGTTCAGCCTAAGTGCACCAAGAGCTGTTGCCAAGCCTACAATAGGCCTAAACTTGCTCTTCCCGACCCCACACGCCAAAGGAGCTGTGCTCTGACCTGGACAGCCTGCTCTGGGCCATGTGGTCTCTGTCCAGAGCAGGGGCGGTGAGGAATTGCCCTCAAGTCTCTCAAGAGCCAGGTGCTGCCACCAGCACTGGTGTGGGGGTACACTCTGAGAAGACAGCCAAGAACGAATGGATGTGAGAGAATCATGGGGGCCTTGTGCGCTTGTGTTTGGTGCACTTCAGTATTTGAAAGTCATGTGTTAGGAAAAAATAATAAGAGGGGTGGCTCCGCTGGCACAAAGAAGTCTAATTAGGTCACATCAAACCGAATTAAAATGCCCATCGTTTTATTAAATATGACGCTCTTGGATGGCCGAGCACATGGTGAGGAGACAGGAAAGCGGGAAGCACATGCAAACTCAGAACCATGTGTTTCTCCTCTGGAAACCCACTTAAATACCCTGTGGGAGTGGTCCTGACCTGGGGGAGGGTCAGGACCTGGCATGCTGGGATTTGGAGTCCAGACTAATGCAACTCCCAGGATGGATGCCGGGGGCTGGACCTCTGCTCCAGACTTAACACCATGGACCTATCTTTGGGAGTGCTTGCTGAAATCCAGCTCCCCAGCCCCCTTACTGGGGAGCTGGGTCCTGATGGGGCCGAGTCCTGAGCCAATGTCTTTACCCAGCATCTCTGGTAATTCTAAGGCAGGCAAGAAGAGACACTGACCAGAGTCCTTCACATGGAGGGAGCTTCTGTTTGCTCTTTAGCCCTTGGTTGTCTGTACCCCTCATGAGCAGGCAGGGCACAGCAGCCATACTCACGGGGTCTAATATTGGCCAACTGGGCAAGTATGTTGTGCTTGGCATCCAGTGATCTTCCCAGGTCATTGGGTATTATCACCCATGGAAGCACCCCACACTTACCAGGAAAGTTTGTTTGATTTTAGTTGTGTTCAATAAAGCTTTATTTAGAAAAACTGGCTGTTTTACCCCAGTCTGTTATTATTTTAAAGTTTTAATTAGTCATACAGAGCAATAGGTTTTCTTATGGCATTTTCATATAAACTCAGTTTTGAAGGAAATTCATGCCCCACCACTGAAGAATGGATAATAAATATGTGACAGATTACACAGTGGGGTCTTATTCAGCTGTAAAGAAAAAAAACTATGAAATTTGCAGGAAAATGGGTGGAACTGGATGTTATTTATATTAAGTGTGGTAACCTAGGCTTGGAAAGACAGGCACCGCACACTAGCTTTCATGGACAGATCCTAGCTTGAAGTTGTCATATTTGAGAGACTAGGTGTGTTAGTTAGGGTTTCTATGGCTGTAAAGAGACACCATGACCAAGGCAACTCTTATAAGGGAAGATATTTAATGGAGACTTACAGTTCAGAGGTTTAGTCCATTGTCGTCAAGGAGGGGAGCAGGCATGCAGCGTGCAGACAGGCATGGTGCTGGAGGAAGAGCTGAGAGTTCTTATGTCTTGATCTGTAGGCAGCAGTAAGGAGTCTGTCCACACAGGGCCTAGCTTGAGCACAGGAGACCTTGAAGCCCACCGCACAGTGATACACTTCCTCTAACAAGGTCACGCCTACTCCACCAAAGCCACTCCTCCTAACAGTGCCGCTCCCTTTGGGGGCCGCCCTTCTTTCAAACCACCACATTGCTCTCCCTGGTACCCCTAGGCTTGTAGCCATGTCATAATGCGAAAATGCGTTCAGTTAAACTTCAAAAGTCCCCATAGTTTATAATAGTCTAAAGTTCCAAGTCTCTTCTGAGATTCATGCAATCTCTTAACTGTAATCCCTTATAAAATCAAAATCCAAAACAGATCACATACTTCCAACATATAATGGCACAGGATATACATTACCATTCCAAAATGGAGGAAAGGGAGGATAGTGAGGAAATACTGGGCCAAAGCAAGACTGAAAACGGGCTGGGCAAACTCTAAACTCTGCATCTCCAAGTCTGATGTCAAAATGCTCCTCAGATCTCCAACTCCTTTCAGCTTTGTTGACTGCAACACACTTCTCTCTTGGGCCGGTTCCACTCCCTGTAGCTCTCCTTGGCAGGGATCCCACAGCTCTGGCGTCTCCAACATCTTGGGTTCTCCAAGGCAATCCAGCCTCACACAATGGCCTCTCTAGACCTCCATTCAGGGACACCCCTGACTCACGCCTGACCTCAGCAGATATCTTTAGTTGTGGAGGACGGTTCCCTAACTCCTTTCTTCTATCCTTAACTCTAAAGCCAGAACCATGTGGCCGAAGCTGTCAGGTTCTGCTGCTTGCTGGGGCTGGAGCACGGGCCCCTCATTCAATTACATCTTCACCAGCTCTCTGTTTTTGATGGTTTCCTTTACTGCCTAAGCTGGGCTAGCCTGAATATCCATCTGTAGACCAGGCTGGCCTCACACTCAGAGATCTACCAGCCTACGACACCGATTTTAGCTGAGGTCAACTCCTTGCTGGAGACTCAGTCTGTCTGCAGCGTTTTCGGTCTTTGCCTCCCGCCTCCCAAGAGAGCCGAGAAAGAAGATGGCAGAGGTCTGATGGCATGTGGTTTTCTTGGTTCGTTCTCCTCTGCCATGAACAGACACAGGCTCATGCAAGCTGTAATTCAGTCCTGCCGCCCCCACAGGCTCCACATGCCCAGGAGATTGACTGAAGGGAAGAGAGGGAGCTTGCAAAACGGAGTGCCGCGTAGACAGACCTAGCATCCTAAGGAAACATCCCTGCCCTCAGCCATTCTCAGGGAATTTGGGGGAGATTTAAAAGACCAGAGGGTAGGGAAGAGGAAATAGGAGTTTTCTAAGGTCCCTTTGGATACACTCATGCCTTGAGGACACAGGGGGGCCATACTGAGTCAGCCAGAAAGTGGAGGCTGTGTGTCCTCTGTCCCTCACAACCAAGTACTTCCACGGTCACTAGTGGAGCTGCTTTCAGCCTCTGCATCTATAGGACATTTTCCTACCCACCCCTGGGGAGCATCTAACGCTGGCTCCAGAAGGATTACCGTCTAAGTCCTGTCTCCCCAGGTGCTATTTCAGCAGGGACCCAGATGAGGCAGGACTTTCACAGCAGCGGTGGGTGGGTCAGGCCTGTCGATTCTGAAGGCCAGCACCGCCGTTCCTCAGTGGATGGGGCCGCAGCCAATCAGCACACGCACATGAATCCTAAAGGTCCTCACGGGGTCCCTCCCACATGCCTTCAGACCGGGCAGCTCTGTTCCTGCATGTGTCTAAGGATGGAGCTCCAGCTTGTCCGCCCTGCAGCTAGGGTTTGCACGCTGTCTGTAAACTGCAACGCGGGAAGAAGACATTTATAACCATCCCGCTCTGCGGGGAGGAAGGTGTGACGTCGGTGTAGTTATGATGAAGTGCGGATGTGGAGAACAGGAGCAGCCAGCACCCCCTCCG
>LOEQ01002203.1:103562-113738 GCA_001685075.1 Bramus lutescens | reverse complement strand
AGCCAATTTCTTGGCAGGTCCTCTTGGGGTCTCTATTTACCCATCAATAACCAGGATCTCCCAGCCCTACAGGGTGATTTGCAGTGGCCAATGAAGACATCTGAGAACCCCTGGGGAGCAGAGGAATGAAATACCACAGGGGCCACACATGCGCAGATGTGAAAATCCCCAAGCAGGAAATCCAAGAAATTCCCCAATTAAGATTTTACTAAAGATCAGCTCGTCCTCAGGCAAAAGAGGAGAAGCAAAACAGAACAAAATCAAGAAGAAATCTCAGAGATGGAGAAAAAGACCCAGCCAGACATTCCCAGAGAACAAATGGCTTAATGGGAATAGAGATAGATGATGACTGTATTTGCGTCTCCAACCCTTCTGGAACTTTCTGTAACTTTGTGTAACATAAAACTTGCCCATATCCTGATATTTACTACTTTTGTGAGGTTGTAATTTAGAAGAAACTCTCATAAGTAGGTACTGAATGACATGATTATTCAGAATCTCCCTATTGGGAACATTCCCTGCTTGTTGGCAATGGTGGGACTCGGGGTACCTGAGGAAATACCCTGTACAGTCACTGTGCTGAAGGATCATGTCGGCCTTCTCGAGTATGTGGAAACTTCCAGATGATATTTTTCACCAGAGCCGAAGAGGGACATGCACGAGCCATTTGTAGCACAGAAACTCCTAGAATAAGCACCTACTAATGATCCTTTGCCTGTCTCTGTTCCCTTGGGCACCTGGGGAGTCACATGTACATAGTTACTGGGCCTTTGCTTTGCTAAAGTAAAATTTCCATAGCATAGTGTGGGTCTCATGATAACAATGGGGGACACACTTGTTTCAGGCTGTAGTTGAGTTTGAAGTGTTAGGGTGCAATGGGGAGTGTTACGCCCATGCTTGTTCAAGGCTCAAGAGCATTATTTCAAATGGCCTTGCAGTTCACCCACTCGTGTGTGTGTGTGTGTGTGTGAGAGAGAGAGAGAGAGAGAGAGAGAGAGAGAGAACACACGTCTGAAGGCCAGAGATCAGATGTCTGTCATCTGTCTTTCTCATTCACCACCTTATCTTTGAGATCAACCTCTTATTGAAGCTGTCACTCATCGGTTGGCTATGCTGGTTTGCCCGTGAGCTCTAAGGATGCTCCTGTCTCTGCCCTGCTGTGTCTCCAGAACTGAGGTTACAAATATGTGTTATATGTGTTAGGTCTTTTTTCTTTTTATGAGGGGGCTGGGAATCTTAACTCACGTCTCTCTGTTAGCAAACACTTTACTGACTTCATTTACTCTTAGACAACTCTGAGTTGTCTAAGATAGAATAATGCCAACTGTAGAAATCTGGGGGATCCCCAGTAGAGGAAGGAAGGACTTCGCCTGAGTCACACTGACACTTGGAACATTTGACAGGAGCATCCTAGTCATTGACATTTCTCAATTTCTCCTTCTATTTATTGTTTTTAATCATAAGCACTTTCCAAGCCACTGAAAAGTATTTAAAAGCATGATTTAAAACCACCACATTTTCTTCTGGAAACATGAAAACATGTACAAGTTAAAGATCATGGACTTAGCTCACTGACCACCCAGCTAGCTCGGTCATCACCAGGCCTGCTTGCTGCTTCCCTTTGAGTCTTGCTTCCTTCCAGAAACTTTGAAGCAGTTCGCAGGAATCAGATTTTATCTCCAGATATTTTAGTATGCATGAACTGAAAGATGAGAAAGACAAAATCTTAAACGTAATCACAAACCATTTTCTCATGTAAAAATAATACTTCAAATATCAGAATATTTTGCCAGTGTTTATGTTTCCCAGGTTATCATATGAATTTTCGTTTTCAAGAGTTTATGTTGGAATCCAAACAAATTTGATTCATTCTTTTAGACTGACTTCCATCCCATTTTTTTTTTAACTGAGGAAGCCAACGTAGTTGCTCTGTGGTTTTCTGTACATGGGGTAGAAGACGTGGGCATCTGACATGGTTGCCGATGCCCCCATGATTGTCTCTAGCATGTTTGGATGTCATTTAGTTTTTCTGTATTTTTTAATGCAGCTAGAGCTAGTGCTTTGGGCACATTCAAGTTCAAATGTTGGGGACATCAAGATGATGTCACTGATCATGCCTTCCACAGGAATGGCCTGCTTTCCTGTAATCATGTGGGGTTGATGCTTTAATCTATCCGGAGCATCAGAGTGTCACACCAGGTCATTCTTCTTTGCTTGTCAATTGGAATCAGTTTCTCCACTCAATTTTGGTCACCCTGCAGTTATCATTGTAAGCATAGACAATGCCTTTAAACCGGGGTCTGGAGAGAGGGCTCAGGGGTTAAGTGCATTTCTTGCTCTTGTAGAGGACTCTAGTTCAATTCCCAGCACTCACATTGTGGCTCACAAACCTATGTGACTCCAGTTCCAGGGAATCCAACTCCCTCTTCTGCCCTTCACAGGTACTGAATGCATACGGTGCACATACATGCATGCAGGCAAAACACTCACACACATGAAATAAATCTAAAAAATATTCAAAGTATTTAAATCAGTTTCAGATAGTGCCCTGGTTCCAATCTTAATCACTGGACTCTTTAAGCACATGGGGTCAAAAGAACATTAATCTATCATAGTTATTATTATTTTGGGGCTCTTTTGGTTGTTTTTGATTTTTTTTTTTGAGATAGGATTTCTCTGTGTAAATAGCCCTGGCTGTCCTGGAACTCACTCTGTAGACCAGGCTGGCCTCAAACTCACAGAGATCTCCCTGCCTCTCTGCCTCCCGAGTGCTGGGATTAAAAGGCATGTGTCACCACTGCCTGGCTCACAGTTGGTATTCTTAATGATTTTCTAATCACACCTTCTTGACAAGCCAGAGCTTACTGAGGTACACTCGTGATTTTTTCTAGCATATCCCCAGTAGCCATATGTAATTGCTTTGTTTCCTGGATGATACAATGATGGGGGAAGCTTTGTTAGCCAATCATCTTTAAGAGGTGGAATCTAGTTAAGGCGTGGCTTCCTAGAGCGTGAGAGAAAATGGGTGCACGGCCCAGGTGCACTCTCTCTGTGTGATTCTCACAGGGCACGGCTGAGCTTGGACTTCTCGTTCCTGTTTCGTGAGTTTTTCCCGTATAATAAAGAAAAATATAATTGTTTCATCCTTTAGCTAGCCTGGTTATTTTCCGAATTGAGCTTATTTCTTCAGTTAGTGCCCAACGTGGGGCTAGAGTCTCCAGTGGCTCTGACCAGCTGCGATCAGGCTCCACGCTGTTCATGCTGTTCATTTTGGGTATAGAATTCCTGGCCCTGAGATGCTGCTACCAGCTGACTTCTGGGTCCAAGGTAGGCACAGAAATGTGGGAGGCCGAGGTGGAAATGGCTGAGGAGCTTATGCCCAGTGCTGCCACCACCACCAGGGACAATGTGCCCTCTATCCCCAGCAAGAGGTACCCGCCTCCCTNCTGTCTCGTGTGGCTGCCAAACAGTCAGGGACCTCAACGGAGCACACAATCTGTGATTTATACTAAATAACTGGTTTTAATTTAGGCATATCATTCAGTATTTGACGCTAAATTCAGATTCAAACCAACCATGTGTGAAGCGACACCTACTGGCAGGTAACAGTCATTGCACCTACTCAGCTAACTCAACCACAGGAAAGATTAAAAATTCAAAAATATAAATTATAAATTTATAATTTAAAGGGGCAAGATGATGGACAACTTAACCACCCAGGGTTTTAGTAGCCTTTTTACTTGTACCATGTACGAGGTTATGCAAAACTTAAGATTTCCCCCCTGCATCATTATATTTGATTCTGGGGATTAGTTCCGTCCTCCATATTTTCTCCTTAAAAACATGGTTTGATAATAGGGCCAAGAATGGGGCACTTTTAGAAATAATGCAGCCTTTACAGACTGACCCTGATCAATTAAAATGGAAATTCAAACTTTGGGGAAGGATACAAACAATTTGACTAACAAAACCCAGTCAAATGAGGTACTTTCAGAAATGGTACGTTCTCTGCGACCTTCAGCAGGACCCCCTGGCTCTGTAAACCTCAGTTTCTGCATCCATATGTCAGGACAACGACCTTTGGCCCCCTCCTGGTGATGTTAGGAACAAGAGAGAACAGAGTCATTGAGGAATGTTCCATAGCTGCAGAACCCTTCAGTGTGCAAGACAGATAGATGGTCAGAGCCTCTGGACTGGGGGGTGGGGGTCATGTGACACATGCCAATAGCCCCTCCCTCCTCCTCTCCTTCCTCTCTCCCTTTCCCCACTCTCTTCCTCCCCTCTTTCTTTCTGTGGTGCAGGACATGGGACACAACCTCCATCACTAAACTTCACCCTGAAGTTTCGCCACGCTAATTTGATTAATCAAGTTTTAGAATGTCACTTGGGCACTTCATGTCAGAAAAGGAGTGAAAAATCATGCATGTGGTCCCCTCCCCACTCATTCAAAGTGTCTTGGGGGCTGGAGACATGTCTCCATGGTAAGACATGGCTCAGCTGTTAAGAGGACCAACTGCTCTCCCATGGGACCCAGGTTTGAGTCCTGGCACTTACATGGTATCTCACAAGCATCCCTAACTTTAGTCCTAGAAGAGCCTATGCCCTCTTCTGCTTTGTGTAGGCACTGCATGCATATGGCACACAGACATACAAGCAGGCAGAACACTGTGCACATAAAACAAACAAATAAATAAACAAACAAATAAAACTTTACAAAGTTGTCTTGGGCCACAGAATTTCAACTGAACAGCCTGGATTTAAGGACTAGGAAGCTGCTTGCCATCCTTGGGATGAGAGCTGCCTGCTCTGGGTCGTCATGGACCTCTAGGAAGCTGTCACATCTGGAAGAGTGTGCCCAGGCTCCCTAAACCACAGGGCCCCAACCAAGGTTTCCAGGACCCCGACTTGCCGGGATTTTTTTCTGTGGAGCACCTCAGCTTGCATTAGCACCAAACAGCACCTGACGCTATTTTCCCACCATCTACAGTGGCCGCTCATACAACTTCAGGAGCTCTGGAACTATAGAAATGTGCTAAAAATAGCAGCAATTGCAAAACTCGAGTCTGGTTGTTTCTTAGCATCTGAGAAGAGCCTGTAGGGCTTGCAGGGTGACAACCGGGTGTGACAGAAAAAGGCTCTGCCCTGTCCTCCTCTCTGGGTAGCTCAGTGTGTTTTCTTTCTTCCGCTCCTCTCCCCTTCCCTCCCTCCCCTCCCCTCCTCTCCTCTCTTCCCTCCCCCTTCTCTCCTCCCCCATTCCTCTCTCTACACAATAGTCCCGCCTCATTCCTGGTTTCCTTTTCTGTAATGCCAGCTACCCAATCTCAGCAGCAGTGTAAAATATGAAATGGAATATTCCAGGAATGAGCAAGCCATTATGTTGTAAGACATGTGCTACTCTGAGCTGGGCAATGAAACCTTGTGCCACCATTTAGTGTGCCAGGGTTCAGAGTCATCCTCTGTCTGCCTCATGGTGCACACATGGGGTGTGCTACCCACCCAGTGGTGGTCACCTTCTTGATGGGTATACATAGTGTGCCACAGGGCCTGTGTTTAGGGAAAGCCTTATTCCGTGCAGTATCAGACTCACGCATGAGAGCAGCACCTCTGGCAATTCCAGATGCCAACCTGAAGACGCAGGCACTTTGCTGCCTTTAAGTGGAATGGAGAATCTTAGAAGGTAACAAACAAACATGTTGAGGTTGATGATACCCATAGTATAAGCAGGTGTTGAAAGGAGAAGCATTTCTAGAACTCAGAACAGCACAGTACCTACTTACCTTGAATTTTCAGCATTAACTTCCTTTTTAAAATCTATTTTATGTCTATGAGTGTTTGCCTGCATGTCTATGTGAGAACCATGTGTGTGCAGTGCCTGCTGAGACGACAAGAGGACTAGGAAGCCCCTGGAGCTGGAGTTACAGAGTGTGAGTCACCATGTGGGTGCTGGGCACTGCATTGAAGTCCTCTGCAAGAGCCGTTGTCAGGGTCCAGGAGAGGCACAGCATGGCCCCTGACAAGCAGTGAGCATTCTTAACTCCCAAGCCATCTCTCCAGACCATAACACTTTGCTTTGTTTAGACTTATTTATGCGAATGTTTTTTCTCACACATATGTATGTGTACCACGTGTGTGCTGGTGCCCACGGAGGACAGAAGAGGAAGTCAGGTCTCCTGGGATTAGAATTGTTGACAGTTTTGAGCTGCTATGTGGATGGTGGGAATCAAATCTGGGTTCTCTGGAAGAGCAACCAGTGTTCATAATGCCTGAGACATCTTTCCAGCCCTGGTCCAGTTAATGTCTCCTGCCTAATTTCCAAATTAAATTTTGTTATAGGTATGTACAGGAAATAAATGCAGAGTATATACTGTGTACTATTACCACTGGGGGGTCCTGGGTATATCTTCTGCCAATAGGAAGCACTCCTAGAAGCAGACACTGAGTTCATCAGTATAGGAACAAATAACCCAGTGCTTCAGGGACTCAGTACAGAAGAACTGACTTCTTGCTAATAAGCAATCCAGCAGTGGTGGGAGCTGCAGGAACAGGGGCAGGGGAGAGGTTAGGGTTCCAGGCTCCTCTGACATGTTATCCTCCAGTCACCATGGCAGAACACCAGTGACAACTGACTAAACAGGGAAAGGGCTTAGCTGGCTCTGTTCCAGAGGTCGCAGCCCTTGGTTGCTTGGGTCTGCGAGAGAGTAATATATCCTGGCGGGCGTGCAGGAGGATGCGGGACTGAGATATAGGGAGAGGGGAACATCTGTAAGGCCAGCCTTGAGGCTGAGGCAGGGAGGTCGAGATTTTCAGGTCAGACATGCAAGCAAGCACTCATGCCTACACGCACACGTGCGAACAGTCCTCTCTCTCACGTGCCAGCCCATGCTGCCATGTCTTTGTTGCGCTGCACAGAGGAAGGGGAGGCTTTACAAGGACAGGTGGGCTCTGGAAGCAGGAGATGGGTTCTGACCTGAGCATGCAGAAGCCTGCCTTGCTGGTACCTCCCTTTTAGCTTGGTGTTATTCACGTTCCTGCCCTTGAGATCAGTCAGTGGTTTCCCGCATTATCTCGTACCAGGGTGGTTAGAATTCAGGAAGTTTGCATGAACGCATCTTTCCTGTCCATATGCTCATGGCTGAACGTAGTCTTTTTTTCTTTGCTTCCTTCTCTGTGCCTCCCTTCTTTTCTCCCAGTTAGCCCAGGCTGGCCTTGACCTTGTGACCTTCCTGCGAGGATGGTTGGTGCACGTCTCTGCCACCCCCACTTCCTCTTTCATATCCACCCTTCTCCATCCTGTTTATTGCCCACTGGAACGTGGAACTCAATGTGCCGAAAAGACTTTGAAAGTGAGTGTGGTAAATTTCTCAAAGAAATATGGGAAAGGAGAAAATGTTGAGACAGAAAGGAGGAAAGGGAATAAAAGGGTAGGAAAATTAAATATGAGATTGGGCACTAGGTGTTGTCAGAGCTGGGAAGTCAGGGGATGAATGAGAAGTGCCCTCAAGCAGAGTAAAACCTGCAGCCTGAAGGGGGGGTGATGGGCAGAAGCCAGGCTGTGGAAGGGAAGGTCTCAGGTCCTCCACAAACACTGGCCTCAGGAGGGATGCGTGCTCCATAAACACACTGGTGTGGGGCACCTCTCCTTTACTACAGAAGAACAAACTGGTTTGCAGCTACACAGTTCCTCCTCAAACTCCCTGCATGGTACTTTGGTCAATTTAGGGCAATAGTGAGGTTAATTGTCAACTCGAATCCAGACTCATCTGGAAGATGGACCTCTGGGTGTGCCTTGCTTGGGGGATTGTCTTGATGACATTAATGAGGTGGGAAGATCCATTTTGTCAGCAGGACCTTCCCTGGGCTGGGGACTCTGGGCTGTGTCAATGAAGAAAGTGTGGGGGGCACTAACATGCTCTCTGCTATGTGAGCAGCTGCCTTGACATCCTCATCATGATGGACCGTACCTTGTGAGTTGAGATAGACCCTTAGCAACTTCAATTGCTTTTGTTCAGGGTACTTTACCAAAGCATCAGGTAAAGAAACAAAAACATTTAGGTTGTGGAATCAGAGGGTGGGTGGCATTTTCCCGTGCATCCCGGGAACATTGTGGCATCCTGTGCTGTTTTATGCACTGCATATATGTGCACGCTCTCTTTCTACCTGGCTCCAAACAGACAGATGATCCTGTGGTTGAAAGAGAGCCCGCTGAAGGTTTTACCCGTGTATCTGTTTGTGGACATGCTGGTTTTTGAATGCCACACATGGTGGCACTTGCAGGTAGGTACTTGTTGAGTGACTTTGGGGACCAGCCAGTCATCATTCTCACCGAGGCTATCGGGAATGGGTGAAGAGTCTCTGTACTGGTCTTCACGCCTCTGAACTGACCAGTTATCGCCACATAAAGGCACGTCCAGGCCCTCTGTGCTCTCAGTCTCTGGGACCATCCCCAACTTGACCGTCAGGAGCCTCTACTCGCAGTGACCTCTTGATTACTTGTTAGCTGTCTATTAGCTGTAGATTTGTATTTCTCTAGTATATAATCATAACATATTAATAAAAGCCAGTCATTTATGTGTGCTGGGAGATGGTAAAGGCCCACGTAGGTGCCAGAGAAAGAAGAAAGTATTTTTTTTTGTCTTCTGAGTTGTTTCCTGTTTCTCCTGCTAAGTAGTAGGCACATGTATGGGGTGTGTGTGTGTGTGTGTGTGTGTGTGTGTGTGTGTTGTGTACATGCATATGTGTGTGTATCGTACAGACAGGAGCCTTTGAAGTAATTTTTGTCCAGGAAGTTTCTATTATGGCAACTCCCTATGACAACCTGGGAAAAACACACTGAGATATTTTCTAAAAAAAAAAACCCACTAAAAAAATACCCCCCCAAAAAAACCAAACAACCAAAAATTACTGGAAGCCTATAAAGAAAGCAGCCAAAGCAATGAATACGATCCTGAGTAGTGAATCGTCATTTCTGCCGCAGAAATTCTGCTCTGGAAACTGTCATTGTCTTGAATCATTTTGATGAGAAAGCTCTCCAGGTCCACTTTGACTCCTGGGATAGGAGTTTCTTAGAAAAGCAAGAGCTGTCTGGTTTCCCCTGGGGAGGGGAGGTGGAATAATTTTACTCTCAACAGCCTGTGATTTGTTAGAGTCCCTTGGGCAAGCTTTGGAGGAGACAGTAGCAAGCTGATACATAGTTTTGTGGCTTTGCATATGTGAAATTCTAGAAAGTTCTCCTGGTGGGGAGACTGGAAGATGGGGGCTGACTCCTTACCCAAAGGAATGACTTGAATGTGATCTTCTTGTTACCCCAAGGTACCATGCCTATTGTCTGCTTAGAGGTGCAAGGCCAATGTGAACATGTGTGAACTTGGGAAGTCAACAGTTTTAAGCTCTTGGGAAGCTAGCGTCCCCTTCAGAGACCTGCCCTCAAGTCAAGGAAACTCTGCCACAGCAGGACTTCAGAATGCTGACTCACATCTACCGACGGTTGTGTCAGAACATCACTGATGTTCTCCATGGGACTACTGTTTCTAGCTTGCCCTGACTACGTATTTGTCAGCCTTAAGTGCCAAGCCCCTTCTGGCGTGGGGGAGGTGACATCAGAATGGCCCTTTGTGTGGATTGTGGCTCCTGTCTCTGGGGATTCACAGTGTTGTGGAAAGATAACTGGCTCCTGAGGTCTCTGGTCACAAAGTCCCAGTGACCCCCAGGCCTTGTCCCCTCATGGTGGTGGTGGGAGCTTGGGTATCTGAAAATGAGAGACACCAGCATGGTTCTCATCTTGAGTGTGGTGGTTTGAAGGAGAACGGCTCTCAGAGACCCATATGTTGGAATACCGTCTCCAATCTGTAGAACTGTTTGTGAAGGATTAGGAGGTGTGTCCTTGTTGGAGGAGGGGTGTGACTTGGGGTGCGTTTTGAAGATTCACAAGACTCGCCATGCCATTCTCAGGTCTCTCTGTCTGCTTTATGGCTGTCGGTCAACATGTGAGCTCTCGGCTACTGCTCTATGGCTATGCCTGCCTGCTGGCTGTCAAGCTCCCCCCATGAAGCTCATGGACTGTAACCCTCTGAAGCCATAATTCCCAGACAAACTTTCATTTCTAAACTGTCTTGGTGCTAGTGTCTCATCACAGCAACAGAAAAATAATCAAGACAAGGAGTGAACTGTGTCCTAGCC
>LOEQ01002203.1:86583-97443 GCA_001685075.1 Bramus lutescens | reverse complement strand
CCCTGACTCCGCCTCCTTTCTCCCAGCATTCAGTTTAGTTTTCCCCACCTACCTTTATTCCCTGTGCAGGCCCAAGACAGTCCTTAATTAACCAATGGTATCCACAGCATACAGAGGGAAATCCCATATCAATAACATACATATATGATACTGTAATAAACTCATATATAAAACTGTAACATACTCACATACATGATACAATATATCCATAAAGAGAGAGACTCATTTTAAGAACTTGGCTCACATGGTTATGGGTGCTGAGAAGTCCTAACCAGGGGCACGAACGCTATGCCCAGGTCCAAATCTAAAGCAAGAGGAGACCAGCACCTCAGTCTGATGGTTTCAGCAGAGAGCCCTGCCTTCTCCTCAGTCAGCTCACACCTTGGGCTGACTGGATGAGGCTCACACTTGGGAGGATAATTTGCTTTACTTAATCTTCCAGCTCAAAGGCTAATTAAATCCTTGAACACTTTCATAGGCTTATCACCGCCTCATCAAGTTCACATTTAAAGTTGGCATACACCTGCGGAGCTGAGGTGTGGATCTAACACAAGGACCCTCTGTGTGTGACCTGCTGAGGACATGCCTGGCCGCTGTGGTTTCTCGTAACTATCCAGTGATTTATTGTGTTCACTCTCGACTCCAGCTGAGATGAAAGGCAAGACCATGACAATTTCCACAGAAGAAAAGGGGCCCAGGAGTGTGTGTACAGGGGTATGTAGTTTCCAAGAGAAACTGCTTCCTGAATCAAATGTGGTGGGCAGGAGTGCCACCCGGTGAGTACCTGTTATATGCTTGTCTTCTACTAGACAAGGACTGGGCTTTAGGGATGGGAAATGTGTTGACATCTTCACTGTCAGCTCAACTGGGTTTGGAATCTCCTAGAAGAAGCACTTTGGGTGTGTGTCTGTGGGGGTCTTGGAGCCCCCTAGGAGATACACTTCTCATGTGTCTGTGAGGAATTTGGAGCCCCCTAGGAGATGCATGTATCTGTGGGGGTCTTGGAGCCCCCGAGGAGATGCACTTCTGGGTGTGTCTGTGAGGGGTTTGGAGCCCCCTAGGAGATGCACTTCTCATGTGTCTGTGAGGAATTTGGAGCCCTCTAGAAGATACACTTCTATGTCTGTGAGGGGTTCCAGAGAGGGCTAATTAAGGAGGGAAGACCAACACTCAGTGCAGGTAGCACTGTCCATGACTGAATGAAAATAAAAAGGAAGAGAGATCTGAGCACCAGGATTCACCTCTCTCTGCTCCGTGACAGATCAGAGGCCTCATCTGCCACCTCCCCTTCCCCACCATGATGGACCGTGTGCTCACGCTTGGAGCCAAAGCAACCCTTTTGTTCCCCAAGTCATTCTCTGTTGGAGTTTGTCACAGTGATGGGAGCAGTCATCAATACAGGGAAGATGGGTGAGTCACAATGTGAATGAGCACACCAGACAAGCTGGGGCAGTGCTGTCTCCACAAAGACCCCATTGGCAGGGACAGGACTGTAGGAGCCAAGGGTCCAGATGACAGCTGTGGAACATCTTCTGTGCGATAGCAGTGGTCCTCCTGAGTTCTCCACAACTGTGGTTGCTACCCCATACCCACACAAGGTCAGTCTATTCCGTATTCCAGCATATGGGGGCCACTTGCAAGTCCCCCTGTTTCAGTTGAGAAGTCAGATGTCACTGATGGCTATTGTGGGGAAGAAACCACTTTTCTTCATAATATTCTTGCATAGTAGTATGCACAATTTGCATAACTATTCAAAGAATATAAACTTTCCTTTCTAGAGTGGGAACCCTGGTAACTTGCCCGTGCTACAGTGGACAGTGCCACCTCCATGAGTATGTGCGCAACACTAACTGGACTTGATAAATCGATAAATCTCTCTCTCTCCTGCCTTCCTATCATCTGCGTATGTCAGAGATGAAAGATGAAGGAGATGTGTGTGGGGAGTAAAGAGGTGGGTTTGATGAAGATGAAATGCATTTGGGTATTAAATAAAAATAGAGGAATATGGTAGATTTGGAAGGATATAGTCAGCGTGCAGAAAGATATGCCAACAATGAAAATCAAGAAAGAACATCAGGGAGTTTACCTGCCACTTCATGGGAGGAGGCCATGGACCAGCGTACTGCATTATTCTTTCTGGGTTTAGAATATTCTAGTCTGTAGGTCCCTTCTTCCCTGTCCAAAAAAGGTATATCAATGCAGTAGAGCAGACCTGGTCAAGGTCCATGGGGGTGTGTGTGCCTCTGATATAAAATGGGGACAGACCTCCAAGGAGTGGAACTGTTAAGGAAAGCTCCCAGTAGGGTTTACAGCCTACAGAAGGAGCAGTAAGAGTAGGAATTTGCTTGTATTTGCATAATAGTATGCATCATTTGCATAAACATTCAAGGAATATAAACTTTCCTTTCTGGAGCGGAACTGGTGGGCAGGAAGTGGACCTGCTGTGAGCAGGGCAGGAAGGAAGGGCCCTCCTCACATGCAGATGTTCCTAAGATTTCTGATCCCCCATGGATTATTACCATTCAGACATCAAATATGGCTAAAATGACAGAAAGAAAATTCAGTCCAGATGGAAAGCTGCCCCAGTCCGATCCAGCAAAACCCTTCACTTTTCTCGTCTGACACCGGCCTTGCTCTTGGAGTAATGGCCTCTTACTTTTGGCAGACGTCAGATTTCATGACCATACAGTGATGATAAATACAGAAGGGCAGGGTCCCAAGTCTTCCACTTAGACTCAGACTATTGTGCTCAGAGTTTCAGCTGTGGCCAGGGTTTTTGGAAGGGTGCATAAGCAATCAAATATCTGGAACCTTCGGATGGAGGGTGCAATGCTAGCTGTTTTCTTTGGAAGGGTTTCCCGTGTGCTAGACATGATGCAGGAGAGAAACTGAGGATGGAAATCAGGTTGGCCCCAGGACTCATCAAAGACCCTAGGGCATGAGGACCAGTGGCTAACTTAGAGTTAGGGTTGGGGTCTCTGGAGATACTCTCCCTTCACAAAGGGTAGAGAAGCTGTAGGTTTTTACTTAGCACAAATGTAGGAGGGGCTAGGGAGTATCTCAGTCAGCAAAGTGCTTGTGGTATAAGCATGAGTTCAGATCCCCCTGGAACACGTATATAGAAAGCTTAACTTGGCAGCACCGGGGAAGTAGGAACAGAAGGATTTCAGGGACTCGTTGTTCAACCAGCCTAGTGAGTTAGCAAGTTCCAAACTCTGTGAGAGACCCTGTCTCAAAATAAAAGGTGGAGACATTCACACGTATGTGTACTTCCTGCATAAAGATCCACATTCATGTACACATGCACACACATACGTATGCACACACACACCACACCACACCACACCACACCACACCACACCACACCACACCACACACACAAGCAGGAACAGCACACCCAGCAGGTTTGTGGATGGCCTTTGGAGATGCAAACAAAGCAGGAATAGGATCGAATAGTGGTAAGGACACATCAAATATTAAACAAAGAGTTTATCCCATCTTGAGGCAGTACATTGCAAAAGCATACAAAACTTGTTTTGATCGATGACACAGGTTTTGAAGAGTCTGTGACATACTTCTGCTTTCTCAAGTATGGCTGCTCTGCCTCCAAATCCAGCCTGTGTCTGAGCGGAGCTGAAACACAAGGATCCGTTCAAGGCTCTTACCCTGGGCTGCACCCCAGAGGCCACAGCAGTTCAGTCTCTAAGGAATCCATCTTCAGCAAGGCCAGCCTGTGGCCTGACATGGGATTTTCACAGGCTCAATATCTTTATTGCTGAACAGGGTGCTGTGTTCCGAGTTTGCAGGGGGCTCCAGCTTATAGAGCTGCTCTGAGTTCACCTCATGGCCATGCAGCTAGGATTGCATTAGGATTTTTTTCCCTCTTTTTGAAGTTAAACTTACCAGGTTGGAGGTATTTCCAAAGAAGCCTTCTGCTCTTGAAAGGTATTTCATTCCCTAAGTGCTCTGAGCTTGTCTTCGAGAAAGGAGGTCTGTGTGTTCTGAGACGGTGGTTTCATAAACCACCCCATGCCTGGCTTGCTATCTCCTGGAACGAGCTAATGGCTGCGTCGTCAGCGAGACCCAGTTGGCGAGCTCGGGTTCTGTGGTTTTGTATGAGCAATTGTAGATGAGTGTGATGATTGAGTCTGTGCTGGAGCTGGACCCTGACTGTGCCCTGCAGAGTTTCCAGGGAGAGAAGCCCATTTTTTCATGGGGTAGCTTAACTTTCAAAGGACATAGCTGGAAAGCGCTTACGCATTCAGTTAAAAGTAATTGGCAGTTTTGGGAGCACAGCGCTCTGTCCACAGGATTACCTCTGGGTTTAGCTGAAGATGCATCAATACTCAAGTGTGTCTGAGATGCAGACACACGCCAAACACAGCGGAGGACTTGGCCGGAGGAGTGTCCAGGCTCAGGCTTTGGAATTCCTTGGGGGTGGTCAGGGACAACTTGGCTGGTGGACTTGGGTTTTAGCTCATGCTCTTGACCAGCTTGTTTTTTTTTCCTTTTTGAAACTCAGGTTATTTTACTGTGTTTATTAAATAATTTTGCTAGACTACTCTTGTGTGTGTTTGAAGATGAAAAGCCTCTGTGACTGCCAGCTCTGACTGCCGATGTCTAAATTTCCAGAGCCCCATCTTCTGTACAGCAGGAGCTGAGAATTCTGTAGGTGGCAGGGCCATGTTTATCTAGCTCTTTTAACAAACACAGCCGTGTTGTATGAACTCTGAATGATTGGGGCAGGTTTGTCAATGGCGGGTTTTATGGTACTCTACTATAAGGATATATTTAAATGAATGGCTTTATTGTTTTTATATATGTATTTATTTTAGCAAGATTTCAAAATATGTATTGGTAGTAGAATTCCCCAGGCTGGAGAGATGGTTCAGTGGTTAAGCGTACTCTGCTCCTCCAGAGGTCCTGAGTTTGATTTCCGGATCCACAGTTGGTAACTGGAGCTTCAGTTGATCTGATGTCCTCTTCTGGCCTACATAGGCACTTGCAGTAACATGCATATATATGCACACAGATACAAACATACATACACATAAATAAAATTTCAAAAAAATATCAACAAAGAAGAAAATAGAATTTCAGATCCATCCTACACTTGACCCCTCATCCAGTTTTTCTGTTAGGAATGTCTTGCATGAATGTGGTATTTTTCTTAAAGTGGATTAGGTGAGCACATCCCTACTAACTGAAGTCCCTCTGTTTATACTGGGGTTTGTCCTTTGTGTCTGAAGGTCCTGTTGGTTTTGACACGCTGTTCTAGGAGTGTCCAAGGTACTCACTGCCTTCAAACGTCTCTGTCTCATCTGGTCGTCCCGTCTCCCTTTATCCCCTTTCTATAAATCTGTGGTGAGCTCTGACAGGCTTTACGGGCCATCTTCCCAGCTCCAGGATGTCATGTGGCTAGAACATTACCGTATGACACCTTTCCAGACCACCCTCTCAGACTACATGCAATCCTTCTCTTCCCATGGTTGATGATGTTCTAGTTTTCTGAATGCTGCTAATATTCCATTGTCTGCCTGTATCAGGGCTTATCTACTGACCTACTGAAGATCATGTCAGTTATTTCCAAATCTGGCAAATATGAATAAATCTGGTATATACACATTAACATGTAGGTTCTTCTGACTATAGATTTTTGAAAACTCACTTGAGCTTGTATGTATATATTCCTTTTAGCATTGTTATTAAAGACAAGATCTAGATATTGTTTAGAATATGATTTTGGATCATAGGTGAGTTGTATTGCAGTAGAATATAAGTTGAAAATGAACTTGTTCCATGTAACATGTTCTGGTGTGGGTATCTAACAGGGAAAGACGTGACCAAGCACCCAGGTGGAGGCCTCCTTGGGTCTAGTGCTGTTCCTGTCATCACAGAGGGCACCCTCAGGACGTGCACCAGGTCAGCTCACTGACTTCCAGTCTATGGCGCCTGTCATTTGACTTTGATGATGGTCCTGTGATAGGGATTAGGGCTTCACAACCTCTTGTTCTAGACTTCACTCAGTCTTGGAAGGGCTGAGAAATGCGTAGGATGCAATTGGGATGCAAAGCATTGCTCTGCTTGGTTTTAGTTGCCGTGGCTGCCCAGCCTGGTCTTCCAGCTACCCTGCGATCTGTATTGGCAAGCGGCAGCTCATCTTCTACCTGTGCTCGGTCTTCCTCTTTCTACTCCGCTACAGTCTCTGATGATTTTATAAGCAGAGCTGGTGGGATCTGCCCATGCTTTCTGCGCACAGGGTCTGAGCTTCCACCTCACCTCTTACCTTCCTGTCAACACAGTTCACACCATTTTACTCTGAGACTGGTCACCCGTCTTACTCAGTAGTTTCAGGATTGCAAAATGCCTCTTTCTGTTAAAACGTCCACAGTGCTACGTAGGTTCACAAGCTCACGGTCTCTGTATCAGAATACAAGCATCATAGCACAAAACTTGTATATGTTCATGTAGGGGTGCGTGTGCATGTGGAGGTCGGGGTCAATCTTAGGTACCTTTCCACAGGTGCCACCATCTTAGTTTCTGGAAAAGAATTTCTCATAGGTCTGGAGCTCACTGAGTTGCCCAGAATGACCGGCCAGAAGTGTCCAGGGATCTACCTGTCTCTGCCTCTCCAGGGCTGGGATTACAGGCATGTGTTTGCTATCTGTCCATACCCAGTCTTTTTATGTGTGTTCTGGAGATTGAACTCGGGAAGCTCTGGCACCTTTGTTGCAAGCACTTCAACACCTGAGCCTTCCCAGTGCTATGGAAAAATTGAAAATATTGCCTGATTTCCTTATAATTCTCAGTGATTTTTGTGGAGACGAAGGCATCAGTGTCTTTGGCAGAGTGAGGTGGAGCTAGGAGAGAAGCACCCACTGCTCAGCAGCTCCCGAGGGTGGGCCTTGAGTTATTTGTAACTACACAGCCAAAACAATGTCCTCAGCATCGAGGCTGTTCCCACAGGACAACAAGCTAATGAACTAACACACAAGGAGACTCCGTCGGGAAAGATTTTATAGTCGCAACCTTGTATTTCCATCATCATGGAGGATGATAGTTTATGAAAGAGGTGGGCACCAAATTTGTGTGTGTGTGTGTGTGCGCGTGTGACAAGACCAGGATATCTAACACCTTGTTCATGCAGGCGACTCTCTGACAGGGAGAAACCCCCAAGAAGCTGGACACGGGTTTGGCTGTGTGGTCTCTGAATGTGACAGCCCAAGAAGGTCACAATGTTCTCATGACGTATCCAGCTGGGTCGCATGAACGACCCTACCCAGGACATGGCAATCAGGCCCACATAGAGGACCGTATTTCAGAAGAGATCTCCCATACTCCATGCAAGTCATCAAAGGCAGGAGAAGTAGGAAGCTCTTTTAGGGAAGACTGAAAGACTAAAGAGAGGAACAGCCAGGTGTGGTGCCTGGTTCTGAGCCAGATCTAAGAGAGCAGGAAAATCTGACAGGGGAATTTATGGGACTCACAGATGTATGTGGAATTACAAACTCGATAGAGGTCAGGGAGAAGAGTTCTAGTCCTGTGGCGTTTTCTAAATTTTGATAGATTTGCTATAGATCTGTAAGGAGCTATGCACATGCTAGGAAATGGTTGTTTAATTATTCAGGTGTAAAAGTTCTGTGATGTTTACATCCTGCTCACAAATTACAGACAGAAACGTGTGTGTGTGCGTGTGTGTGTGTGTGTGTGTGGTGTTAAGATTGAGAGACAGCTCACCAGTTAAGAGTGAGTACCGCTCTTGCAGAGGACCTGAATTCAGTTCCCAGAATCAGTTAGCTTATGAACACCTTTACCTGCAACTCCCGGGGATTTGAACCCTCTTCTGGCCTTTATGGGTACCACACTCATGTGTATGTGTGCACATAAATAAAAATAAATGAATTAAAATTGTGTCATTATGTTGGGCTAACAGTTTTTGAAATTGGCAAGGTCCGGGCATTTAAAAAATTAATTTTCTTAAAAATCCCTGCATTTTTTGCCAACTCTTGAGTAAGTTTGAAATTATTTCCAAACACAGACTTAAGAAACTCTCTTGCCTACGAGAGCAGTAACAGTGTGGCAAAGTCAACTTTGATTTACAAAACTTCCTTCCTTGCCAGGGAAGGGAAGCCCTCCTAAGTTGGAGTTGAAGGTGTGAACATGGGTGCACAGCAATTGCAGCCCACTCACGGTGGGCACCCATGAGAAAAGGATGCACCATAGGTCGTTTCTGAGAACTCTCGCGAACCTGGGGCAGCTTCTGGTGTAGGCTGAGATCACAGGGAATGACGCAGGACCTGATCAGCAGGGTGGCATCACTGAGGCTAGCGAAGTCAAAGGGACCAGAGGCAGGTCCCCAGTGCTCCCCGGTCCTGGCTGGGATGGAAGTTTGTGCTAGAGACCCCTCTGAGGATCCTGGGGCAAAGGGGCCTGTGCTTGCCCACACAGGCCAGGAGGAGGTGCTGTCACAAGCGCCGTACACGCATGGCGAGACCTCGCAGGGAAGGAAGGTCTGAGGTGCCCTGACTATTGGGTACTGAAAGGAAGCTATGCGTTTTATTCAATTATCACCTTCACATAATCTAGAATCATTGAAGCGTCTAAGCTCAAGGTATGCCAGGGAGGGATTTTCTGTATGAGGTAGGAAGATTCTAAATATAGGCAGCACCGTCCCACGGCTGGGGCTCCTGGCTGTAGAAAAAGGAGACAGTGAGTTGAACACCAGCGTTCATCTCTCTCTGCTTCCTGCATAGAGGCGCTGCGACCAGCTGCCTCATGCCCCTGCCTCATGCTGTCCCCTCCTTCAAGCCACAATACACCCTTCCTTCCTAAAGTTGCCTGTGTCACAGTGACGAGTAACTGTCACCATAGGTGTTTGGGGGGCCATTCTTGGTATGCCAACATACCAAGGGGAGCCCTCCCGCTATATGTATGCACATTTCCTAGGAAGTTTCTATGTCATCTAATGAACGGGAGCTGAAGAAGGCCGCCTACTGCAACTTGGACTCAAGCCACTTCCAAAGTTGACATGGTCATAAGCCTACTAAGCCCCAAGCCTTAGCCGACATTCTTTACCCAGAACGAAAAGGAAGACTGGTCCTGTCCCTGAAGGTGTGATGGTGCAGGGTGTGTGGTTTCACAGGACAGGGGTTGGTGCTGTCTTCTGTGGCTCCCCCAGGACAGGGGTTGGTTTCTGTCTCCTGTGGCTCCCCCAGGACAGGGGTTGGTGCTGTCTTCTGTCCTCTGGCTGAGAACCAGAAGGTCAAATCTGTCTTTGTGGTGATCTGTAGTCACTCATGAATGGCTTTGTTCCCTCTCCTCAGAGTGGTTGTTAAATGGCCCTCGGTGGCTTGTAGGACCCACTACTGTGGTTCTGGACGGGGGATAATCAGTGCTTGAATATGGATCTCAGGCTGGGGGAGGCTGGCAGAACAGCGCTCTTCTGACCTGCATCGTCTGTTGTAGATTCAGGCTGCTGAGAGGGGTGCACCAAACATCTGAGAGGGCAGCAGAGAGCGGTGGCTGTGGAGAAGGGGAAGAAGGTCATGTCTGATGTCTGAGATGAGGTTGACGAGGACTGTGAGCCATGGGGACCCACAGACACGCTGGCACATGGCAGGGTCCTGCAGCACCATTGGAGGGAGGTCAGCCAGCGTGGCTGGGAGTAGAGTTACCCTGGCAAGGCTTTATCAGGAACAATGGGATGTGGGATTGAGGGAAGAGCCTGGGACTGACAGAGTTCAAGCTAAATGATGTCTCATATGACACCAACTTTCAAAAATGTCATTCAGAGGAAAGGCATATGCTAAATCTGTCTCTGTGGCCGCCTGTACTGTGCATTCCATGTAAACCAAGTCATACCACATAGATGCTTTGTGACTGGCTTGTTATGTTCAAGTGTTTGTATCCGTGTTTCTAGTTCGTTCTTTTTGGGGTCAGGTGGTGGTCCACTGACTGGGAAATGACACATTGTACATCCGTTCGTCGATGGGGATCCCATTCACCCAGTCAAGAGATCCTCCAAGCCCCGTGTGGACAGCAGCCACAGCAAGGCAGTGACCAGAAAGGGGGCTGCCAGAGTCCCAGGGCCTGGGGGAGGGGTGAAGGCAGACTTTGACAAGACAGCGGTGAGTTGGATGTGTGGTTGTGTATGATGTGTTGTGTATGATATGTATGTGGTGTACATAGCATGTGTGTATATGGTGTGTGTGGTGTGTGTGGTAAATACGGTGTGTCTGGTATGCATAGTATGTGTGCGTATGCAGAATGTATGCTGTGTGTGTATGGTGTGTGGTGTGCATAGTGTGTGTATGTAGTGTATATGATTTATGTTGTGTGTATATGGTGTGTGTGTGTGTTCCCTTGCTGTGGGTCTGGTTTGCCCTGGTCCTCTGAGCATGCTTTATTTAGAACAAGAGCAGGGGCGGTGAGTGATGTTTGTAGAGTGAGGATGTCCTGCACGCACCCGGATGGGGTGTGAGTGTAACTTTCCTCTCTGGCTTGTGGCCTTTGACCTCAGAGAAGCATGACAATGGGCCCAGCCAGGAAGTGAGCAGGAAAGGCCACTTCTGCCAAGGTCTCCTCAGCGGAACTTCTGTTCTGCATCCTGCTGGGAAAACTGCACAGGGTTGTGCTCTCAATGGGGCTGGAGAGACAAACAAATCAAAACAAAACAAAACACCAAAGCAAACCAAAGCAAAACAAAATAAACAAAACCCCCAAAACTCCAAAAAAGCAAAACAAAGTAAAAACCCCTCTGTGAGGAACAGAGTGGAGTGGTCTGCAGTGTAGACGGAGCCTGTGTCCGGAACAGAGTGGAGTGGTCTGCAGTGTAGACGGAGCCTGTGTCAGGAACAGAGT
>LOEQ01002203.1:40001-71291 GCA_001685075.1 Bramus lutescens | reverse complement strand
GGGGGGCTTCAGTTTGTTGTTGCCTCCCAGGTACACTCATGGGGACAGGGATTTGCTTAACTCAATTCTCCCTTGCAAATGAAGTGAAAGCAAGATTTTTATCAGGCCTAGAAGGTAAATGGCAGAAACTGCTGAAGTCTACTGCTTTGGTTTACCAGGCCAGAGCAATCAAGTCTGAGACCCAGCTCTTGGCTTTGAGGGGTTGAGATCAGAAGGAATCAGAGATAGAAGAAGTCTCCCAAATGAAGAGCATTTCAAGGAGGAAGGTGTGGTCTATGCCCAGGCTGCAGAGAGTATGGATTTGATGAAGGTTACAAATGCAGGGAAGGTATGGGCCTGGCCGGCCTGTGCGTTTGGGGCTGTGGAAGGCAGGATGCTTGTCAAAGCAAAGGCCATTAATTCTTTGAGGAGAACCGGGATAATCAGAAAGATGACAACAACCATATCTTATCTTAGTGAGTCCTGAGACCTTGAAATCCTGGAGACATCCCATTTCTACATATAGTACACATACACACACATTCACAAACACACATGTGTGAGTGTGCGTGTGTGTGTGTGAGAGAGAGAGTGTGTCAATATGCATGCAGAGAACAAATACATGTTACCTCTTCCATCTTAACTCACAGAGTTGGTAAAAATCAGTGAAAACATTAAATGAGAAGCTCCATAGTCTGCCTACCCAGCCCTAGGAGCTTCTCTGAGATTTGCTGACTTCTGTGCAGTTTGAGGCTATGGCAGTTTGGAAACAATTGGAGCCAGGAACATGGAGAGTGGCAGAGAGAAGGATGTGTGCAAAGGCCTCAGATGCCACAGGTACACAGGAATATGCTGCCTTCATTTGTTCACAATCAGAAGAGGAAATAAGAGGAAGGAAATATAGACCACATTGTATCTCAGAGCTCGGGATTTCAAGGAAGAATTATCCAATGACGAAGGCTTTTTTGAGTTTATTTTCATATGCATTTGAACACATAGCATCAGTCCTAGGTCTTGACTCATTGATAAAGTCATCATCATCCATCATCCATCCATCCATCCATCATCTATCCATCACTTATCAATCCATCTATCCATACATCATCTATCCATCAACCATCTACCCATCATCCATCCATCCATCCAATCATCCATCCATCATTCATCTATCCATCTAGTCATCCATCCATCCATCCATCCATCCATCCATCCATCCATCCATCCATCCATCCATCCATTTATCCCTTTAAAAATATTGATGAAAGACTAGGTATATGGTTCAATCAATAAAATATTTACCATGCATGCATTTAGATCTGAATTGGATTCCCAGAACCCAGCTGATAAAAACGGGGTGTGGTAGTGCATGCTTGCAATTCCAGAGACATGGGGATAGAAACAGGCAGATACCTGGAGCTTGCTGGCTATCCAGCCTAGCTTAGTCATCTCCAAAGAACCAAAGTCAAAGCCCACAATAAAACAACAAAGTAGATTGCATCTTGAGGAATGACAGCTGAGCCTAATCTCTGGCCTACACACACACACTAAAAATAAAAGTGTTTTGACGTCTGTGATTGAGTAATTCATCACGGTCCATCAACAGATACTGGCATCTTCTCAGAACACCCACCCCTGTGGAATATGGTTGTACTGTTTAATTGTTTTAACATCCCAGGATAATAGAAAATCCTTTAGATATCATTTAACTTAAAATCAAATCCCAAAAGTGCTTGTTTATATGAAAACATACTGCAGATACAGTTGGGTCCCTGGCCCTGAGGGTTGACCCAGCCTGAGGTCATTACAAATGTAGGGCAAGTGGATTCAGAAGCAGTTTGGAGCCCGTTGTTTCCTTTCCTTGTTATCTGAGTGCCCCAGACCCAATTTTGGCTTCTTCCTCCTTTTGTTTGGCAGGCTCCACAGCTGTATCATTCTCTGGAATGAATTTCCTCTTGTCTCGAGGGCTGCTTGTTGCAACCAAGGACACCCCAGAAACACGATGTTTTCCGTCTGTAAAGTCATTCAGATTTTTTTCAGAACTTTAATCTTTATTGACACGTAACACTTGTATGTGTTCACGGACACAGCGTGCTGTTCAGATGCACGTGTACAGGTCCAGTGAGATGGCCCCACAAGCCTGATGACCTGAGTTTGACCCCCGGGACCCGTGTGGCGGAAGGAAGGATCTGATCAGTGTGAATTGTCCTCTGACCTCCACTTGTGCACCAGTGTGTGCATTCCCTCTCCCCCTGCTCCCGTCACAAATACACACATAAAAATGTAGGGATTGCACGGAGTTGGGAGGGCCTGCATTTCTATTATCTCTGCTCTCTGCCCTTTCTTTGTATTGGGAATATCCAGAGTCTTCTCTACTGAGGATTGAAATGCATATTTAATTGCTGGTAGTCGTAACTCTCCTCCTGTGCCACAGAACATTTGAAGTGATGCCTCATGCAGCTGCAATCTTCCCGTCCCTCATACCCCAAGTTAGAATCCGAGATGCTTGTTCTCTGTGTCTGGCTTGCCTAGCTTAGCATAGTGTCCTCCAGGCTCATCTGAGTTGCAGCAAACTGCGGGGTTCCTCCCCTTTTCAAGGCTGGATAGTGCTTACTGTGTGTATCGCATTTTCTTCCCCCACTCGTTTGCTTGTAGTGGCTTGAGGAGCCCACGTCTGACTGTTGTGAGCAGTGCCAGATCGTGGGCAGGGCAAGTGTCTCCTGTGTTTCACCTCTTCCAGATAGGATCAGGCTCGGGGCTACTGGACCTCACGGCATTTCCACTGTGTGAGGAGAATGCCCACACAGTGTCCCTTCTGGATGTTCCATGCGTTTATGGGCCCTGTAGGACCTGTCGTCTCTTTTGTGGACTGCAGGCTGGGGCAGAGGAAGAGTAACAGTGAGGAAGAGTGTTTGCTCAAATGGTCATAGCAAAGCACGCAGCCTGGGGTCCTCGGCAGAGGTAGGTTTTCTCACTTCTACAGTCCTGAATCCTGTTGATTCCTCCTTGGTCTCTTTTCTGACTCAAGGGTGGATATCTCGGTGCATTTTCTTCCTTCCTTCCTTCTTTTTTCTCCTCTTTCTATTTATTTTTATTTATCTATCTATCTATCTATCTATCTATCTATCTATTTATTTATTTATTTATTTATTTATTTTTGAGATACGGTTTCTCTGCATAGCCCTGGCTGTCCTGAAACTTGCTCTACAGACCAGGCTGACCTTGAACTCACAAATGATTCTCCTGCCTCTGTCCTGCCTGGAGAATGGTGTTTTAAAGATGTGTGCCACCTGCCGAGCTCAATGTCTTTTCATATGACTTTTCTCCTGGAGTCTTTGTGTGTACATACCTCCTCCTGTGAAGATACCTATCAGAGTGAATTAACATCTACCCTGAAGGCCTCATTTTAAAGGTTTATTCTTACACCTGGGGCAGATAGGAGAGCGGGCCCTGTGGTCCTAAGAATGAGAGAGCTGCCCCTGATCCCTACCAGCTATTAACACTCTGGAGAGCAGGCTCTGCACCTTGCCCTGGGCCACACAGTGGAGACAACCCTGTTGGGACAGGTGCAGGTGAGCCAGCCCTGATGTAGTGCAAGGGAGAGCTGTTCCCATCATTCACCTGTGCTGTGGTGGCATAGAAGGGGGAGAGTTGTCCCTCTTTATATCAATGCCTGGAGCAGGCGTGAGAACTGGCCCTGAGATCACAAGAGCCAGAGAGCTGTCTCTGTCCCCTACCAGATGCAACACTTGGGAGATCAGGCCCTGCACCTCACCTGGGCCACACAATACAGCCACTCTTGTTTGTGGAGCTGTGGGTGAGTCAGCCCCAAAGTTGTAAGTGTGGGAGAGCTGTCCCCACTACTCATCAGATATGTGCTAGCGTGGACGGAGGAGAGGTGCCCTCATTCCCACCTCTTGCCTGTCAATGCCTGAAACAGGTAGAGGAGCTGGCCCTGAGGTCATAATAGCAGAAGACCATCCCTACCCCTCACTATGAGCAGCACTGGCAGAGTGTGGCCCCTGAACCTCACATGGGAACCCAATGGAGCTGACCCTAATGGTGCAGGTTGGGAGAGCCGACCCTGAGGGTGTGAATGCAGGAGAACTGGCCCCACCTTTCACTCTTTGTTGCGAGAGGTGAATTAGCCTGGGCAATGCTGGAGAGAGCTCACCCTCTGGTAAGCACAGGGGAGAACTGGCTGTGGGACCAACCCTATAGCCGCCTAGACCCAGAACCAGGGTTATGACTTGCCCACCCCAACATGCACCCCATTTGTGATCTGCTGGAGTACATGAGGAACCTGACCTGCAGATCCCACGCTGCAGGATCCCCACGACACAGGGAAACAACAGGGTATCCAGGAAGAGTCCTAGTGAGGACCCAGCATTGATGGTATGGTAGGAACCAGAGCCTTGAACCAGACCAATGACTTTGCAATAACACTTTCAAGCACAGATATATGAACAAAGGGGTTTACTGCATGGCTCACTGCGTTACACTGCAGCTTCCATGACGAGATTTTTAATTTTTTTCCCTTAAATTGTTTTATTTTAGGGGAAGTATGGGAGGGTGGAATCAAGATGCATGATGCAAAAGACACATAGAATAAATAGAAAAGGAAGAAAAAGTTGATTCTTTTCATGTAGATGATGTATTTTGGTCAAATCAAACCCTCACACCCCTTCAACTCATCCTAGACCCTGCTCCTGCTGTGTCCTCTCATGAATCCATGTCCTTTTGTAACCAACCTATCGAGCCCAGTACTGTACTTAGACATGCGACTGTTCCATCTGCTGGACCGTGGGCGACCAGCCAGCTCCACTCCCTCAAGAAAAGCAGCTTTCCCCACTCTAGCAGCCTTTATCTGACAAAACTCTCCAGCTAGGGATGGAGTTTTGCATGCCCCTCCCCCATTTATGCTGCACGGTGGCTGGCTTGACCTTGTGTGGACCGCCACAGCCTCCACGAGTTCACAAGTGCCACCACGCTGTCACGTTCAGAAGACATTGTTTCGCCCCAGTCCTCCCTGACCTCTGGCTCCTACAATCTTCCCTCCCCTCCTGCAATGTTGCCTGAGCCACATGGGGAGGGGTAAGTGTCTCATTTAGGGCTGAGTGCTTCATAGTTAACCCATTCTTTGGCCTCTGCCCAGCCGTGAGTCGGCATCCTTTAGCCTTGCCTTCTCTGTAATGACCCTGTTTTCAGTGCAGGGGTTTAGGTCTTTGCACTTCAATTTCTGGATTTGGGGGGCACAATTTGTCCCACCAGAACAGCTGAGGCACAGGTGTTTGTCCTGTTGCTACAATGTCAAGCATCCCTGCCCACAGCTTCACGGGGTGTGACCATCTCTAGCCTTTCGTTCTTCAGGTCTGACCCCAGCTCCCTCTCAGAGAACCTAGCACAGGCCAGAGTCTCTCAAGTGTGAGAGAAGTCAAAAAAGCCTGTCATGGGGTCACAGGAACCCCGCTGGCCCACGCCGTGTAGTATGTGTATAGCTGAGACCTCACAGATAGTCCTGTTGCTTTGGAAACCTTTAATTTCTCTGGGAGAGTTGCTGAGATCAGCATGAACCCTTTTCCCATCAGCATTTGCCAGATGCACACCTAGCACCCTGGTGTGCCTCTACATAGGACATGCTGGCTTTATGAGACAGTTGAGTTTTCTAGAACCTGAGGGTTTTTTTTTTAATGTATGTTTTTTGTTTTTGAGATAGTATCCCAGGCTGGCTGCCAACTTGTTATGTAGCTGAGTATGACCTGAACCCATGATCCTCCTGCCCCTACCTCCCAAGTGCTGGGACTACAGGCATGGGCTGCCATATTTGATTTGGGTGGTGCTTGGGACCGAACCAGGCCTTGATGTGTACTAAGCAGACTCTCTACCAATTGAGCTGCACCCCAACCCCATATCCGGGGAATTTTGAAGTGCTGAAGTCACAAAGCCACCTCCAGTCTGTCCCCTTTATATTGGAGGGGAACACGGTATTGTGGGAGTAGACCTGGACATTATGGTCCTCCGGGGACCGATTCTCCAAGTTGTCCAGAAGTGTCTCTGTGCCCTGAAAGCACTCCTTGTCACTCTGGTTGTTGACTTTGCAAGCAGTGACTTTTTCGAGGACCACGTCCACTCACAGCCCCCTTTCTCATCCCGAACAAACAGTGCTGGGCTGACTCTTCATCACTCTCTGTGACGCCTGGATGGAATCTGATAAAGAGACCTTTATGGCATTAATTACAACCCGGGCTCCTCACTGTGTTTTATGTGCGAGGTCTGTTTAATGTCAAGGAGAAAGCTCATAACACACCAACGTTTATATAGGCCCATTAATCTTCAAAGCCTTGCACTGACTTTAGCCAGCCTCAATGGCCCTCTTGTGCAGGTAATAATAAGGCTTTTTAGTTTCATATTCTTCCTCCTCCTGCTTCTACTTCTTTGTAGATGAATAAAAAAAACATACCTAGAAAAATGCATTACGATCTGTAGGAACTCCTGTCTCAGATCTGGGGCTACATTATGGCGGCTGATTCCCTTCAAAGCTAGTGCGGTGGGGAAGCTCAGGGCCACATGTGACACTCCAAGCCTTTGACACGAGCTGAGCGAGCAAGCTGCTTTTCATTAAACACACGTCTGTTGGCATGCACCTCACTCAAATCAGCAAAGGGGTTTCTGTGTGCAGGGCTGGGACTGGAAGGAGTAGGGAGCCACTGCAGAGCCAGGGCAGTTGACTGGCTGCTGTGCCTTGGCTGTGCTCGCCAAGGGAAGGAACTGGACAGGCTAGCCTTCTTGCCCCCTGGACACCCCAGCTCTGATGTCTCATGAGGTCTGTGTTCGCTTGTACTTAGCAATCCCTAGACCCCATTTTAGAAAGCACAAGTCCCAGCCATATAGCCATATGTTTGCAAATTAATAGCAGGCAGAACTACATTCTGGGAAAGCATGGGGCCACTCAGTGTCCTCGTGGGGGTGTGCAGCAGCCTCTCTCCACTGTGATATGTTCCAGCTGCTCTTGGGCTCTGGTTACAACTTATTTCTACATAAAGGGTTTGAAAATGTCAATGAAATAGTTTTAGCTTAATTTTTAATTAATTAAATCTGATGGATTTGGACTTCAAATTAGGGAAGTTAAGAATAAAGTCTTCAGATACAGCTCAATGCAGCTCACGCATGCATGCACGCATGCACACACGCATGCATGCATACATGCACATACATGCAGAACTGTTCTTGGAGACATGAGTTGAATGATGGTTACCAGCTGGGGAGAGTGGAGTGAGGATGGAGCAAGGGGAGTGAGCAGCTGCTGGGTTATAGCTAGAAGGGGTAAGAATCTGCAGGACCGTGCAGAGCAACTGAGTACCAGTGACCATGAGCGTGTATGCCAAAATCCAGAAGAAAGAGTTTCAACATTTTCACCTTGAAGAAATGAGAGGGAGGAGCTGTTTATCGGGGCTCGACAAGACACAGGTTCATTTTAAGCTGATACATAAACCCGTGCAAACTGCCCGCAGCGAGGGTACCACGTGAGGATGGAAATAAGCTTGCTTGAAATAAGATGCTCCCAGCAGACTCTGCTCTCACCCCTTTGGTTTTCCTGTCTGTACCAGGCCCAGCCTGACCAGTGCATTCAGATCATGGCGACCAGCAAAAACTGGTGCTGTTAAAGGAACAATCTAGTCTGGCGTGGTGACTCAAACCAGTAATCCCAGCATTTGGGCGGCAGGCCCAGGAGGATCACCGTGAGTTTGAGGTCTATGTGGTTTACATAGTGACTTTCAGGCCATCCAGAGCTACATAGAGAAGCCCTATAATAATAGGGTAATAATAAACAAGTAAATGAATGAACATCTATGCTCATATGCACATAAATAAATGGGCAACTATTCAGGGGTTCAGTAGCTCTCTGGGGTCAGGGTCAGGACAAGATGCCAGTAAGGACTTCAACTATATGGGATAAATGGTGTGTGTGTATATGTGCATTATGGGGTATGTACGTGTGTGCTGTATGTATGTGTGTGTGAGGCGAGGTCTATGTGTATGTGGCATATGTTGTGATGGGGGTGTGTGTGGGTTGTGTGTGTATGTGGTACATGTGTTTATGTGGGGTGTATGTGGTGTGTGTGGTGTGTGTATGTGGTGTGTGTGTATGTGGGGTGTGTATGTGGTGTGTGTGTATGTGGGTTGTATGTGTGGTGTGTGTGGTGTGTGTATGTGGTGTGTGTGTATGTGGGGTGTGTATGTGGTGTGTGTGTATGTGGGTTGTATGTGTGGTGTGTGTGGTGTGTGTATGTGGTGTGTGTGTATGTGGGGTGTGTATGTGGTGTGTGTGTATATGTGGGTTGTATGTGGTGTGTGTGGGGTGTGTGTGGTGTGTATGTGGCATGTGTGTGTATGTGGTGTGTGTGTATGTGGGGTGTGTGTGTATATGGTGTGTATGTGGCATGTGTGTGTGTATTGGGGTGTGTGTGTATGTGGGTTATATGTGGTGTGTGTGTATATGGTGTGTATGTGGCATGTGTGTGTGTATTGGGGTGTGTGTGTATGTGGTGTGTGTGTGTATATGTGGGGTGTGTGTGTGTGTGTGTGCTACACGGTCTGCTGATTGTACCTGCTATGCAGCATACCGCAGTGGGTCAATCTCAGGTTATCTTTCAGTTAATCATTATGAAGTCTCAAATTAAAGTAATTGCTTGAGATGCTGTCATTAAGATCACATGGCCAGGGGATTCAGGCCTAATATCTAGGTAAGAGGACGTCTCCGCCCTGCTAGAAACGGCAGCGGCAGCATTAACATATGTTCTTCCTGCTTGGGAAGTGTATGGCATCAACTCACCTTCAACAACACTCCTTACCTTCTAGGTCCAAACTATGGAACGGCTTTAGTGTGATCTATATGCAGCCATGCAGATGTTTGTAAAGAACAGATGTTTGACATCCTCTATTTAGGATGCTTCAACTCTTTGGTAGACTACCAAGGATTTGCTCTACATCGTTAAGTTCACCTCCAGGAAGAGGTGCTAGGCTGAGGTCAAAGGTCAAGTCAGGCCACAGCAGGTGCTTGCTCTTGGCCTTTAACATACATGTTGCAGATGCCGCAAGGCTCTGCCTATGTGATGTCTTGGCCACTCTGGCTTGGGCTGAGTGTCAGTCATCTGTTTATTGTTTGAGGTTGGACATCCTCCATTTCCTGTAGTCTTACATATCAGACAATGTCTCTGCAGAAGACTTTTTGTTTGGGGGCAGACTCTCACGTATACCAGGCTGGTTTCACGCTTGCTATGTAGTTGAGGATGACCTTGAACTTCAGATCTTACTGCTTCTGACGTGGTCTCCAGCACACCAAGTTGATGTGGAGCTGGGCATAGAACGCAAGGCTTCATCCATGCTAAACGAGAATTCTCCCAATTGAACTACATCTCCAGCCCCTTCAGGAGATTCGTCTTGACCCAAGATCTCGGTCTTCAGGCTCCAATCATGTATCTGCCGTTCTCGGTGTTTACATTCTAATCCTACATATCCTCAACGTTCATTGCCTTCCTTCACTCCCACCCGCCTCAGATTGCCCACATCGCCTCTTTTATAAGTGCGTACTTCAGGAGGTCTTCCTAGAGCTCAGCAGGCCGTGGCTTCCTCTGCCCCTCCTCCTCAACAGCTCAAGGATCCATCCAAGCCTGTCCTAATTCCACTATAGTGGCATTTGCTTTGACCTGTTTGACTTCACCAGAAACAATCCCAGCCTCTCTGACTACCCAGTTTCACGTAAACTCAGCGACACACTCCTCCTCCCTCTGCTTCCAGGCATGAAGAACAGCAACTCCACACTCTTTGGTCCAGTTACATGGGATAGGATTCTGCTCAAGCTTTTAATTAACCTTTATGACACGCATGCAAGTTAGAGAGACAATTAACGGAGGAAAAAATGACAGAGCCGTGAAACGCAGTTGGGCAAGTTGTCCCTGCTGGGCTTACCTCGTTCTCCTTGTAATTACATCACACGTGAGCACCAACTAATTGCCAGGCCGCCCACCAGGGAACTCCAGCGAGGTCTGCAACACTCAGGCCTTTCCCGCCGCAGGACAGACATTGGGTGAGGCCTGCTCTTCACACAAATCTCTGTTCTGTTGTTTCCAGTCAGTCACGAGAGCCCACTAGCTTGTGCAAGCAAGGGATGGATGCCTGGGTGAGATACTTGGTCTTGCCAATGTTTTGAGCAGGAGCTGGGCTTCTTGAACGTCTGATCCTGTCTTTCCAGATTATGTTGATCATACCACTAATCGGAGTTTCTGATCCTGTATTTCAGGACCAGAATTTCAATACCGAGTTCCCTTCTGCTGGACTTGGCCCCAAATGAGCCTGAGAAACCAATAGACTTTCGACACTGACACAGGTCTGTTTTTACATTGCCAGCCACGACTTTTTTTTGTCTTTATTCAAATACACAAGGAACAAAATGAGAATCAGAGATCTGACAGAGTTGCCCACACAAGGCACGCTATCCACATTTACAGATCATTCAACTAGTTCAGGGACCTGGGCTTTGCCCCAATAGCTCCTGGTCACAGAACTTTGCTCCACGGCCCAGAGGGAGGCAGGAGCCTATATGGGAATGATGGGTTGCGATGGCAGCGGATTTCTCTCGAGCGCTTGATAATTTGCAGATGCTGGCAGTTACCAGTAAAGCCAGAGCTAAGCTCCAAATGCCAAGCCACAGACACGTACCATTTCTCCCCTCTGATTCCTGGAAGTTGCTCAGTTGCTATGCTCCGCAGTGACAAATAGGCCTGTTCTCTCTGGCGGCCTGCAGGTGCCCACGCGGTAAGACTACGGCTGTTCATCAACTGCATTGCTCCACAGAGAAGGAGAAGATTCTATTCGCTCCGGTTGGGGCCCGTGGAGCTCATCTGTCATGCTCTGACAACACTGGATTTTTTAAAAAGTTCAATTCTGTAGCACACGTCCCCAAAACCACCACAGAACACTGGCATAGGTTTCTCATTTTTTAAAAACATAGAATGTATATATGTACACCTCATATTTGCCTGGTGCCTGTGGAAGTCAAGAAAGAGCATTGGATCCTCAGGAACAGACTTACTGATGGTTATGAGCCACCGTGTAGGAGTTGGCAGCTGAATCCAGGTTCTCTACAAGAGCAACCACTGCTCTTTGCTGCTGAGCCATCTCTCCTGGCCTGACTTGTACATGTTTCTAAGGTCTGAGTAAGTACTTCCTTGTCAGTCTTGTGCCATGAACCCTTTAGGCAACTTGCTAAAGCCTTCAGATACCTCCCTAGAATACAGACTCAAAGTAAATGAAATCAGTTATATCAGATGGCTAAGGACGACATTTTGTTGAACTGTGGCTCGTGAACTATGTCAGTGGCAGATCTGCACTCTGCTAATCCATGGTATCTTCATTAGTGCTCTGAAAATAAGATGGAGTGTCCTCCCAGGGCTTCCGTAAGTTCTAAGTAGATATACACAACACCTCCAACAGTGGCTATGCCACATACAAATGACTGGCTCTCTGTTCTGTTGCTCGTGGGAAGAAAATCCTAAGAGTAGTGAACACAGAAGAATTTCTCTTCTGGTGTCTGATGTGGGAGTCCCCTCTGTGCGCTGTGATTACCATTAACGAATAAAGAAACTGCTTTGGACCTAAGTTTGCAAGGCAGAAATTAGGTGGGCTGGGAAAGCTAGACTGAATGCTGGGAGAAAGAGGGCAGAGTCTAGAGATGCCATGGAGCCCCCACCAGAGTCAGACATGCCGAAACTTTGCAGGTAAGCCACTGCCATGTGGCAATACTCAGATTAATGAAGATGTGTTAAATTAATATGTAAGAGTTAGCCAGTAAGAAGTTAGAGCTAATGGGCCAAGCAGTGTTTTAATTGATACAGTTTTTGTGTGATTATTTCGGGTCTAAGCTAGCTGGACAGCCGGGAACCAACAAGCAGCCTCCTCTCTTTCTCCAACAGGTATCAGGGATGTGGTGGTCTGAACAAGAGGGCCTCTTGGAAGGCTCGCATATTTGAAAGCTTGTTCTGCAGTTGGTGGAACTGCTTGGAAAGGATTAGGAGGTCTTGGAGAAGGTGTGTCACTGGAGGTGGGCTTTAGGTTTATAAAGTTTATGCCTTTCCAACTTCTCTCTCTCTCTCTCTGCCTCATGGTGGCTATCTCAAATCTAAGCTCTCAGCTTCTGCTCCAGTACCACATCTGCCTGTCTGTCATGCTCCCTGCCGCCACGATCATGTTCTCGTCCTCTGAAACTATAAGCAAGCCCCCAATAAACTCTTCCTTTTGTAAGTTGCCTTTGTCATGGGATGTCATGTCATGTCGCAGCTGTAGAAAAGTCACTGGGACAAGGAGGTTCCTGGCTCCCAACTCAGGGCCTTCTGCTGGCCCTTCCTCCATGTGGCAGTTCTGTACTGAAAGTTTATGGACACAGTCTGCTTGATCCTGGGGTGCCAATGACCCTCTGGCATCAGGCACCTCTGAGTCCTGTCTTCCCTTCCCTAGAGTCTGGGGTAGAACTGGCTCTCATGGTGATGCTTAGAGCCTTCAACCTGTCAGTCAAGTCATCCGGTACTGAGAGCTTTGGCTCTTTTCATATGACCCTGTAGCCGGATAATAGGTCAGTTCTGCCATCCACACCTCCCCATAAAGCAAGACCTGGAGGTTTTCAGCAAGGGCGCTGATGATACTTGTGTTTGTTTCCACGAGGAGGCTGAAAACGTTGGAAAGCTGTTCTCTTTCCACTCTCAGGGGCAGGGCGTGCGATGTCACGGAGTCAGCAAGGCCAGAAATCTGTTGAGGTTGCTAGAGGAATTCTTCCCAGCTGGGGGCATAGTGCTAGGTACTCTGCCCCAGACTTAGGTCTCCCCGTGTGACCCCGCCCCTTCCCATACTAAGAGGAAGTTACAGTCACCGTGCAGAGAGTCCACCCAAACCCTGGGGGGTTGTTTCTAAAGATCTTTAAATAATCATACCCACAAAAATCTAAATTTATTTCCAAACAAGGTCACATTCACAAGCGCTGAGGGCTTGGATCTGAACAAGACCCACACAAGCTTCGCAGCGAACCTAAACCTTCATTCCTCTTATGGGCATCTTAAAACTTCCGTGTGCCAAGGTTGCGGCAGCGTCAGGCTGGAGACAAGCAAATGAGACCCCGAGGGTAATACAGACTCTCGCTAGTCCCCAGGGGTGAAGGCTGGAGGCCCCCACAGTCTTCCTGGCTTGCTGTTGGGCCTTGCTATGGTGCATTCACCAAGGTTCATGTATTAGGCACTTGCTCTTAACTGTGGTGGTGTGAGAGGTACAGCGGGGACTTGCAATGGGACCATAAAGAAAGACTGTCAGTCACAGGGGCATCACCCTCAGCAGGATTGAGGCTCTTGGTGATACCTGTTAGGCCCTCCAGGGGTGAAAGTCACAGCAAGACCGGGTTCTCTCTACTCCTCTGCTTCCTGTCTCCCTCTCATCTGCAGTCCCATCATTGTGTGACACACAGGACCTTCATAAGACACCATGCCAATACCCCAAACTGAGCAAACTAAACCTCTTTTCTTTATGAAGTACCCAGACTTATGCATTTCATTACAGCTACAGAAAATAGATGGATAGCATCTAAGACAGTAGTGGTTTCCTATGTGTTTCTATTCAGGTTTTAAATAACTGGATAAAATCAGAAGTCCAGTCTTTTATTGTATGTGTACTGAGTCGCTGGCAGCGGCGTAGCACAGTCTAGGAAATTACTGACATCACCACAGAACATTCTTCTTGACAGCTTTGCTCCAGATGAATGTGCTCATGGATTTTTTGCAGCGATACAATGAACAGGAGTTCTCATTTATGTGTATACTATTTCTGTGTGTATGTGTGTGGTATGTGTGTGCACGTGCATGTGTGCATGTGGAGGTCCAAAAATGATGTTGGGGGTCTTCTTTGATTGCTCTCCACCTTTTTTTTTCTTTTTAACTGAGGCAAAGTTACTCACCAAACCCAGAGCTCACCAATTCTAGGTAGTCTAGTTAACCATATTGTCTAGGAGGACCCCATCTTTGCGCTCAGAATGTTGGAATTATGGGTAGTCTCCCACACTTCCCATCTTTCATGTGGAGCTGAGGATCTGAGCTCCAGTCCTCAGTGCTCCCTGGACCTGGCACCTATTTTTGATAAACAATTTCATGGAAAAAGAAGCAAATAAGATTCCCCAAACATAACCACATTCTAAGCAATGCCAAAGAACAGTCAAGAGCAGCTGCATCTCAACATCTTAGGGGATTGTCTTTCAAACATGACCTTCAGGCTCAAAACAGCAAGAGAGAGCTACATTCAATCTAGCGCACATACCAAGGCAAGAAAACTGGCAGGGTTTCTCCTCAGACATCCAGATACTGCAGTGGCTCAGATACTGGAAGGAGTTTGCATCCCTCATTTTGGAGCACCCTGCTCAAATTCTGCTGTTTTTGTCAAGTTCATCAATTCTTTTTTCTTTCCTCTTTTTCCTCTTCCTATTGATCTGTTTCTTAAGAAAATTATTTTATTTTTAATTATTTCTATGTGTGTGCATACATGTGTACACTCATGTGCAGGTGCCCCACAGAGGCCAAAAGAGGGCGTTGGATCCTCAGGAGCAAGAGTTACACCAGTGATTGTGAGCTGCCTGATGTGGGTGCTGGGATCTGAATTAGGGTCCTCTGGAAGAGCAGGAAGCATTCTTAACCATAATTGCACTCATGAAAAGGAATTCCAGGTGGAGGCTGGTAATTCATATCTCAGCAAATCCAGGCAGGGCATGTGAAGGAGTGAAGTAGCTGTGGAAATTTCGGGTAGGTGTGTTTGATCCTAGATCGGGCGCTTATGAAGAACAAAGCCTGGAGAAGGCTGTGGCGGCACAGTGGAGCGAGAATTTGCTGTAGGCATCATTTATTGAAAGGAAAATGATGTTTGTTCTACCTAGAGCTGCTTAGCCTTCTCTGCAGGGGTTGGACTGGACAGACACTCATGACGGCTTTCATGCCCACTCATCTTGGTAGGCAAGGTTATTAGAACCATCCACACATCCTGGAAGCCTGATGGCCATCTTATTTCTGTGTTGGTCCAGATAAGAGTCTCCAATACTCTGAGCTCTTGCTGACAGCTGGGGTGATGGCCATCTTATTTCTGTGTTGGTCCAGATAAGAGTCTCCAATACTCTGAGCTCTTGCTGACAGCTGGGGAGAACAAGGAAGTGTTGCATCCTTGCCCATGGACAGGCACGTAGGTCACATAATGGGAGGCAGCTGATGTCCACCCCCAGCTGCTGCCCTGGAGTGATTCTCAGAGTCACAAGGGAGCCCTGGGTGTCATCTGCTGCTCTCTGTGCCTTGGGGGATCATTTCTGAACCTCTGGACGATTTTCCCACGGAGAAGTTGCTGCGTTTGATCTTGATTGCGGGGCAGGCAACCTCTCACCTAATGACAAGTGGTCCCAGCTGTCCTGGGAAGGCCTTCCAGTGTGTTTTCTGTGACTTTATCACACCACTGGAGATGGAGGGGTGGCTTATAGCTTAATTCACAGTTCTGGAGGAGAGAAGTCCAGGTGTGGCACCATCTGGCGAGGACCTCATGCTAGGTTGTAACACAGTGGAAGAGTGGAAGGAGAAGAAGGTGTTCACAACAGAGGGAGACCACGTAGGAGCTGGGTTTCCTTTGCACTGGCCTGCTCTTTTTAGAATGAACCTATTCCAGAAAGACAGCAGTCAGTCTCTGGGAATGAATAAATCTCTGATCAGCCCCAGCTCTCAGTACCATGATATCAGCAATCAAGTTTCAACTTGAGCTAAACATGGTGGTGCACACCTGTAATCTCGGCCCCAGGGAGACGGAGGCAGGTGAACTGGGAGTTGGATGCTAGCCTACATTGCGTAGAGATACCTTGTCTTAAACAGCGATGCTAAAAATGAATAAAGTTCAACAGTTTCCACGTAAGCTCCCAGGGACTTCAGGGTCTGGGGACCTCCTGCAAGGCCTGTTAATTCCGTTCACTGGGAGAAGGTAGCTCTGATGCTTGCCTGAGGAGTTGCATCATCTTTCCGATAGTGTGAGGAACTGTTGGGGCCAGTCAGCACATCACTGGGTCACTCATCCTGAAAGGGCAGAGCCCATCAGAAGCTGGGTTTTCCTGTTCTCTACTAAAAAATCCCCTGCCACTTGCAGTGGTCTTGGAGGCTCCTGGAAGGAGGAGACAACGGGGAAGAACCAAGGTAAGATTTGTTGGGAAGTCAACAAACACCCTGCAGGTGGAGCAGGATCTTGAGTTCTTGGGATCACCTAGCCATAAACACAAACAGAGCCCAGGGTGGGATGGAGAGGGGGACCAATCACACTCCGAGCCCTCAGGCTTCTTCCCTTCCACAGTAGGAACTTCCTATCTTCAAGGCACCCAAGATACATGGACATAGATAGAGGTTCCCTTCTGTGCCCCAAGGCAAGCTTGCATGACCTTTGACTACATAGTCTTTGTCAGTATAGTTCCCTATGTCAAGACAGGAGTATATCCTATAGTCTGGTCCTGAGTGTGTGTGTGTTCCTGCATGGGTCATTTCTCTGCTGTGCTGAGGCTCACAGTGGGAGCCTCACACATCTAGGAAAGCATGCTGTCTCTGAGCTCCAGCCAGCTTGGCATGACCCACAGTAACTGGAGGATCAAGCTTGGTATTAGATGCCCAGTTCTTCTTTCATCGTCTTCCCATTTTCCCTGTGTGGCTTCCAACATTCAGGGGTCTGCAAAGTTGAGCTGGTCTGCTGGGCTGGGAAGAAGGCAAGGCTAACAGGCTTGCTTGAAACCTATGAAGACTTTCCTCAGAAGATAAAGTATGTCTCCTTTTCAGGGTTCATTGCTGAAGTTAAGGATGTCAAACCATTTAGAGCCAGGGCAGGGCAGTGTGTGGGACACACAGGACAGGACCAGCTGCCTGGCTGCACAGGTTGACCAGGGGTTTATCTGAGGCAGCTATTCCCAGGGACGGGTAGATGGAATGGGTGAGGGTATGGCCTTGGCAGATGGCAACTTTGCAGGAATGGGGTACAGTTTTGAAAAGTTGCTCGCTGTGATGGAGATCTGGGCTCGCTCCTCTGTGGACTGTGCACGGAGCAGTATGGCTCTGTGGCACATAGGGAGTGTGCCCCTTTCTGGTCTATTTTGACATCTACTATGCTGTTGGTAGCTGAGATGCTCTGTCCCTGAGGAGGTCAAAGCAGTGGTGATGTCCTGGGGAGGTGGTTATGTCTCCCTAACCACCATGACCTCTAGAGCAATAGTTCTCAACCCATGGGTCGCAACTCACACAGGGGTCACATATCAGATGCCCTGCGTATCAGATATTCTCAGCATGATTCATAACAGTAGCACAGTTACAGTGATGAAGTAGCAAGGAATATAACTTTATGGATGGGGCCATCATAGCGTGAGGAGCTGCATTAAAGGGTCTCAGCTTTGGAAGATTGAGAACTGCCGCCCTAATCATTTCAAACTGTTTGAAATTTGAATATGTGAACCTATGGGGGCCATTTTTATTCAAACCATCAACCGTAGCTATTAAAGCTCCCCTTCCCTCCAGTGCAAACGTGACTCTTGGGCAGAAGGAAGTAACGATGTTGCTCCCTTCACATCATGAGGGCCGCTTTCTGGCAACTTCTAGTGTCTAGTGCTCTCCACACCTTGCGGTGAGTGACAGCCCTGGATCGTTACCGAGTTGGGCCTGGTTACGGTTCCTGGAACATAAAGTCACAGCATGGCTTTGATTTAATGTTTGTCCCTCTGCTGTGTGGACTTTCCTGTAGGGAGTAGGAAGGCGCCCCCTAGCTCCATGACAGTGTTCACCGTTGGAGGTAGGGTGGGTAGGGATCACACGCTCTTTCATCCTGCTGGCTTGAACCGGCCCCCTCGGTCACCTCGGACAGCCCAGCAGGGTGGGAGGACCCGACGAGCTCTCACATCTGCGCTGACCACTGAGAGCCTTTTCCTGACACTTTGTTGGAAGGTCCACCCTTTCACTTGTGATCCTTTCTAGTGACCTCTGTGTACAAGAGCCCCATCTACCCACTAAAGTCTGGCTAAGACCCTGCCACCTTTGTGCTTTTCTGATCAGACTTTTTAGTTTGGTGTTGTTTGTTTTTGAAACAGTCTCACATGTTCTGGGTTGACTGCAAACTCCCTAAATAACTGAAGATGACCTTGAATTTCTGCTTCTTCCTCCACCTCCTGAGTGCTAGGATCACAGGTACACGCTACCATATCGGGCTTATGTGGTGCCAGAAGGCACGGCTCTGTGCACAGTTAGGCAAGCAGGCTACCCACCGGACTTCCCTGAACTCCATTATGGCAATGCACCTCCTACCTTATTTTCAAGTTGGGGTTGCTATGGCAATTCTACTGCTTTGCTCACTGGGACTCCCTTGTCTCCCCAAGGGTATTATCCTAAGGGGTCACCCATGTTTTTGGCAGGCCAGTGAGACGACGCTGTGGAGCTGCGTATAAACTGTGGCAGAACATGGCTGACTGGGCCGGCCCCAACTGACCTGTTGACAGAGAGACACCCTAGGAGAATCGCAGTCACTTCACGGTGCCAATTGTCTCATTACCAAACGAAAGTATGACAACAGCATCTTTCAGAGCTGGCCTGTCTTAGATGCCCCACATGATCGTGAGAGAATCAGATCCTTACAACGGCTCACACTCAAGGACTCTCCATCATTTTTGCAGCTGGAAAAAGAATCAAGATTTGTCTCTGCAGAGACAAGGTCGCGGTCTGGCCCAGGGCCACCTTCTGCCTCAATGTCCTTAAAAAACAGTTTGCCTCATCAAATGGTTTTCCTGTCACCAGCCTGCATGGCATAAAAGATCTCAGAGGCTGCTTTCTGTACACCACAGAAACACATTCTATTGCTCAAGCCTGGGGTTCCCCCTTTGGCTTCCCACTGGACTGGCAGAGCTGGTTCAAACCCAGTCCTAATGCCGCATGCTGGGGACAGGTGAGTTCATGCACTGCCGGGCCTTGGCATTCAGGTTGTGATTTCACCAGACGTCTAGGTTTATGCCTTGTCTGTTTTAGGAGACAGCTGGTGATGAACTCCACGGGACGAAGGCTCAGGACCTTTCCCATGACCCCACGAGCCCAGTGTGACTTAGCTTACTTTCCCCTGGACCACTCCCTCAGGCCCACATGACTTACAGGATGCTGATGTATTGAACATTTCCTTGCTCCTTCTTCCTTTGGGTGGAAGAAGGAGTGTATATGGGAAAGAGCCTGGTAAAGGAGGAACAGGGACCCTTGCATCTACTGCAAATAAAGGTCAGGTGACAGAATCTGGTTTGATTGGGACAGTGTTGGTTCCTATAATGACTCTTCAAGTCTCACAACTGAAGAAGGTAGGCTCACCCCAGGCCAGGGGATCATGGGCTAGCTGGGCATCTCTCTAAGCCCCCTGTTACCTGCTCTAATGTGTGGGTCCTAATACATGCTTTTACAGGCAGTCTAAATGTCAAAAAGAGATTTCACAGAGAGTACCTTGTAAACCAGGAAAAAGATCCAACCGTGGGTGGCATTAAATCGAGGTGGTATGACATCAGAACACTGTGTTGTGTGAACCTTATAATCCAGCTGTTTGCCAAGGGTGGTCTCTTCATGTTCGAGAATCCTTTCTCTGGTGGCCCAAGGGCAGCGTGCCCTGTGCTCTCCTGCGCCCACGGATACCTTTTCAGAGAGGCAGAGGGATGGGATCTGGATTTCAGAGCTGCCTCCCTCATTCATGTTCTGTAATTTCACGACTCTCTAAGAAGACTTGGTCTGCTCGTATTGGTTGCTTCGTTTCTTAAGAACAAAGCAAGCCAGACAGCCTAAACACGAAATACAACCCCGGCAGTGAATTACACGGGCTTTGAGAAAGGCATTAGGCAAGAATGGTTATGTCTAGTATTGGGCCCGCCGGCTTTGCCAGGGCCAGGTAACTGGAATCTGGATATACTTGATACATACCTGCAGAAACACTGGTGGCTTTGAGGGTGCCAAGCGCTTTAGTTCAGACTGTTCGAAAGCGTTCAATAGCTGCCCCCTACAAGATAATGCTTGTAATCTGACTCTTTGTTTTCCCAAACACAATTACCCATGTTTCAGTAAAGCTTGCTTCAGCGACTTGGCCTGTGAAGAGGGGCTTTTCGTCGGGATTTGCTTTGCTTCTGCGGCATTTTCATGCCATCCCCTGGGAGGGCTCTGGCAATTTACATTAATGTTTTGTGATGTGTGTTGAGGCCCATCTTGAGTTTCTCCCTGGCAGTGGATAATGTGATTGTTGGAAGAGGTTCAGCTAGCAGGATGGGGGAGGGGAGGCTCAGTCTGTAAAAGGCTTGCTGTGCAAGCATGAGAACCCTAGCTCCGAGGCCCTGCACCCACATAAAAGCCAGGCACAGTCTCCCAAACCAAATGAAGACAGGAGAACTGTTGGGGTTTTCTGATCAACAGGGTAGCCTAATTGGTGGGCTACAGGCCAATGAGAGACCGTGTCTCAAAACGCAAAATGGAAAAGTTCCTGGGGGAGACAGCTAATGTTGACCTTTGCCCTACATGTGCACAGGCATACATGAATAAGTACGTTGTATACGCACACACACACACACACACACCGGGGGGGGAGGGAGGGAAGATGGGAAAGAGGGAGGGAGGGAGAGAGAAAGAGAAGAGAGAGAAAGAGAATTTTCTCTTGTCAAGTGAGACGACTCTAAGTCCAGTGTAACCAGTCTCAGGCTCTAGGTGGCTGGGGTGACTCACAGCAGGAGGCTGCTGGCCCCTTTTTACACCCAGCCCTCCCTCCCTCCCTTGCTACTTAGTTCTTGGCTGTCAGACCGTAGCTGCGCACCCTGCCTGGTTTTCCTCCTTTGGGGCATCTAGCATCTTAGTCTGGTATGACTGACAGAATAGAGCAGAATACAGGAACCCTAGGGCCTTCCTTTCTTCACAGGGCATCTGCCCTGGTTCGGCTTTCAGTGCTCCCCCTGTGGGCTGGTCCTGACCTCCAGTCAGGAGCAGAGGCCACACCAGAACGCTGCCCCTGTGCACCGCTGTCTCCTCCTTGGTGTTTCAGTGTCACAGACGGCAACCCCTGTCTCTCAGTCCCTTTAATTCTGGCTACACTGAACACAGTTCGTGACTATCAGAGTCCCTGAGTCCTGCTTTATCCGAGTGAGTACCATTTACCAACCATCTTGTCTCACAGTGTCTGTCCAAACACAAGGCTCCAGACCCTGCTGTCAGAACCCCACTCACAGGAGGCGCTGGGAGTGTTTAGAGGCCAACAGCCCAGGGAGCAGAGTGTGTCTGCGGCAGTCACACTAATGGCTGTAGGAGGAAGCATTTCCGGGCCTAAAGCAGTCCCTCCTGGGCTGTCTGGCTCAGCTTCCCATCTCCCTTTGTGGGGTTCAGCCCTCTTCACTTTGGATTTTCTTGTTCCTCTCCACTCTGCTCTTTCCCTGCTTCCGCCATTCTTAAGAAAATTCCCAGTGGCATAATCTAGCTACTTCTATACACTGAGCTGTATTTTCAAGATCTTAATTTCTGCCCAAGCATTCCTACGAAGGTGTTTTACTACACCCTTGACTACTTCCTGAAAAGATAGGTTAATGATGTCAATCGTATGCTGTGGGCTGTCAGTCTGCATGGGACCTGAGAGTCACAGACATTTATCAACTGTGCTGGTTACTATGTGCTCTTGGGGACGGGTAGATAATCAGGCCCACTGGTCATGTGTGTTCAACCACCATTGTGTTCAGGGTGCCTAAGAGACACAGAACCCAACCAGCAGTGTTATGGACCAATATATCAGAGGTACCATCTCCAGCAGATAGTTGGAGCAAGCCCACTAGAAGCTCTGACTAGGGTTTCAGGAAATTTTTTAAGAAAGAGGCCAGCCCTTAGCTAGACCTAAACATGCCAGAAGCAAAGCCATGAGGGAGAAACTCCCCACTGTAGAGTCTTGGAGACACTGGGATAAGTAATAGCCAAACGCTGCAGGGACTGGGGGAGTAAAAGGAAGGGGGAAATAGTTTCCCGTGGTTGTTGTATGTTTTTGTGCATGTCTGTGTGAGCACACCTGTGTACCAGTACGTGTACAAGCAGAGGCTAACACCAGGTATCATTCCTCAGGCATCAAACACCGTGTTTTTTTGAGACGGTGCTCTCACAGGCCTGCAGCTTTCTGCACAGACTGGACTTCCTGCAAGCCCAGGGTCTGCCTGTCTTCACCTTCCCAGTGCTGGGAAAACAAGAGCATAGGCACCCACCGCTGGCTTTTCTAAAACGGGTTCTAGGTCCGCATTTGTGCAGCCAACACTTTCCTGATCCCCCTTGCCTGATGCTTGCAGTTGTAGGGTGTCTAAGAAGCCTGGGAGGTCCCATCAACACAACAAGAGAAAGGCCCAACACGCTGAAATGAATAAGTCTTCAGCCAATCAAAGGGCAGAGATCATAGGACAACACACGGCCTCCTACCTCTGAAATTAGAGAGTCAGATAGAAAGACAAGAGAGAAATAATGAGTTATGGGAGCAGAAACCCAAGACCAGCAGTCTCCATGGTAACTACTATGGGGTTTCTTTGACCCAGGACAGTATGCCCGCCTTTCAACCAAAAGTACAAGGCGCACTAAGACACACAAAAGGACATTTGGGAAGCTAAAGCAAGCATTGCAATGATTTCAGTGTGGCTCTGTTGGGTAGGGCAGAAGGAGTTCAGGGCAGCCTGGCGTCTCTGGCTGGGAGAGGAGCAGAGCACAGCTGTATGGGAATGCACCGCTTGGGGGTCTCTCTCCTCGCTTCCCTGGGACCCCCTCACACTCTGTCCTTCTGTCCTCGCACGCTGCCAGAGGTGGCCATGCCGCAGCTCCTACAAAAGCTCAGGTTAATGTGGACAACACCAACAGGGATGTAAAGCAACCCTGCTTCACTTGCCTTGGGCTGAAATCTGGCTTCTGAGATTGAGGGGAGGAAAGAGAGGTGATGGTCGCAGCCTAAGCAGTGACGTATCGCTTTAGTGGAAGAAGATTAGACGTGATCATTGTTCCCACTTCCTTCCTTCATCCTGTCATTCAGCCCCGACCTCCAGTCCGTGCTGACTCAGGCGCCTCTTCTCTTCACAGCTGTGATGAGTTGCCACCAACACACACAATGGTAGGAAGCCGGTGTGGGGGCCGTACGGGAGAATAGACAGGTCCGTGGGGGGATAGCAGGAGGAGGCTGAGGTGCTGGGAGAATCAGTAAGGACAGGTCTTGAGGGGAGAGCCCCATTTCTCCCCTTGGAGGGTACAACCCCACTGCGCCGATGCACTTTGTCATCAGTGACTGCCGGAACGGCGGACACAGGTCAGTGTGTCCCAGGCACAGTGAATGGCACCACCGGCCGCGTGGCAAGGTGATCACAGTGACAATGGTGACTGTCAACCCGACAGAACCTTTCAGAAGACAAGCCTCTGGCGTGTTTGTGAGCAACAGAGGTGAGCTTATCCCGGATGTGAGCAGCACCAATTCCCACACTGAATAAAAAAAATAAGGAAGAGTGAGCTGGCCACGGGCATCCCTTCTCCGCTTGCCGATTGCAGGGACACTGTGACACCTGGTGCCGTGGCTTCCTCTGAGCTGCTCCTTCACGTTACAAGCCACAGTAAACCTTTCCTCTCAAACATTGAGTTTTTCAGGTGTTTTGCCACAGTAAAGTAACTAGTACAGATTGGCTCTGATTTCCTCTCCCACACCATGGAGAATGAATAGCATTTTAATCCCTGAAGCAAGGGTTTTCCATGTGAAGCCCACACACCTTCTTGTGTGTCCACCTCCATTCCAGGCAGCAGGTAGGGTCCTTTATGGATTTAGAGTTTGGCCATCAGAAGTCAGCGAAGGGGCTGCTGAGCCCAGTGCCTGCCACAGTTAGACGAGCTCTGTCTCCAGTGTGGGTGGTCAGAGTCACAGCGAATGTCACCATCAGAGGGTGCACAGCCACCAGCAGAGAGACTGCCTTTTTGAAGTTACCCACCTATCTGCTGTTCTCAAATTCTGGATAAGTGAGTTTGCCTTTGGGGTGGCAGGATTCTTCCACTTACTAGATGTGGGAACTTCAAAGAAATCACATATACTTTCCGAGTTCAGTTCCTCCCTGTACGATGAGGCCAGAGGCAGCTCATGCCGGGGTCACTGTGAAGAGGAGTGGCTTGCCTCGGTCTGAGGACTACCTCTGCTTACACCTAATAGTCCATTTAATCCCCATATCTACATGGGAGCAGGTTTATGCTACCCCTTCTGACAGAAGTGGAAACTGAGGCACATTCCTAGCAAGCAGTTTGTCGCTGGTGGCCTGGCTCTAATGAGGGAGCAGAGATGCAGTCTCTTTCTCTGAGGCCCCTGAGGTTTGGACAATGACATTTGGAACTGAGCTGAAATCCATTTGTTTCATTTTTTTTCGTCAGTATGCTTGTGGCCTAGGCGTGGCTGGTTCAGCACTGTGAGAGGGACCTGCTGTCTGGGGGTGGGGAGGAGGCTGCAGGCCTAAAGGCACCGTTGGGTTTGTGTCTCCTTTGCAGGCGCACTTAAAACCGTCTGGAGGTGGAGCGAGTCTCACTTGTTGGGCTAGCCAGAGCTTTTGAGACTGAATGCTATTTCTTCATTTCTGTACGAAATGGGGGCTGTTTCTCAAGGCTGATTTGCAGAGGGAGAAATAGAAATTAGAAGAGCACATCCCACCGGGATTGAGAATTCCATCTCTGTTCCCATTACCCCCCACGCACCCCGGAGAGAGAGGGAGCAAAGGTTATTTCTGTGCACAATTCAAGAGAAGGATGGCTCTGGAGTTGACTGTGGCCTTTTGACTCAAACAAAGCAGAAGCCTCAACCACTTCTCCCATCACCGGCCCCAACCAGTGGTAATCTAAATGACAGAGACAGCCTGCAAAAAGATTGGTTCGTTCTGCAGTGGCACCCACATGCATGCCATAGCAAACTGTGGGTGCATCCTGGGAGTCTGAGGCAAGATAAGGAAGGTTGCATAGTAGTTTGCCAATGAATAGTCAGTTGTTGACTGCAGGACCAGCAACAAGGGTGATGGTCAGTGCACAGCTGGACAGGCAATGCCCTGGCAGAAATAGTTTCTGGGTGAGGTCATGGTGACCTCTTGGCAAGGTGGTGGTCCTGACAGCTCCTGTCATGATCCCATGATTGCTCCCATCCGGAGGGACGTGTTTGTGTGACGCTTTTCACTAGCACGGTGCTGGAGAGCGTTAACTGTGTCAACTTGACCCAACCTAGAGTCCTAGGGGAGAGTGTCTTCACCGTCCTGGAGAGCGTTAACTGTCAACTTGACCCAACCTGGAATCCTAAGGGAGAGTGTCTTCATGAGGTATTATCTAGCCAGGTTGTCCTCGGCACGTCTCTGGGGGATTATTTTGATTATGAACTGATGTATGTTGACTGAGCCCATTGTGGGCAGCACCATTCCCTAGGCAAGGGATCTCTAATAGTACAAAGGTAGGGAGTGAGCTGAGTAAGCCCGTGGGTCTCTTCTCCCAGCCCCTGACTGGATGGCTAGTTGGCTGTACTGTGATGGTGGGCTGTAACATGGAACTGTAAGTCAAATAAACCCTTTCTCCAATAAGTCAATTCTTAAAATTTTAAAACTACAGCAAAAGAAATACTACTAGAATAAGCACCTCCTAGGAGTTTTGTGGATTTTTGTTGCTGGGGTTTGTTACCAGTGACTCTACTTTGATTTTGGTATCTTTCAATGGAACTCTCCCAGCCCAGACACATGATCTGTTTGTCGAGGGCTGGGCTGAGCCATCACTGTCCGCTGTCCGTGAGCAAAGGCCAAGGCTAGCGTCATGACAGGCTCTACTCTGCCAACCTCGAGTCTACACGCAAAGCCGTCTGGTCTCTCCAGAGACAACAGGAGTTTGAGGCTGATGGGAAGACACTCTTGCCCACCTCTTAGTTGTGAAGGTGTATGGTCCGAGCCTCATGTCGTGCCTGTCACCTCACACAGGACGTCAGATGTCTCCAGCTTTGGTGTGCTCATCAACCAGAAGGAATAAGGGTGGTGGGTTCAGCTCCCATCACTGGGCTTCAGTGGAATGAGATAATGCCCAACTTCCTGTTTTGCTGGGCAGTTGGGGGCACTTAAGCTACCAGCTCAACTCTATTTTTTTACTTCCTACTCTAAGTGATGTTATGCTTGTGTGTGTCTCTGTAAACCAAACAGGGAAGCCCAGGGCTGATACTCACCGCACTAGCCTCATGCTCCTCCCTCATTTGTGGCTTTATCTGGCCTCTGTGAGGCCAGCTCTCTTCTCTCTGCTCAGCCTGGGGCCTAAGGCTGCTTAACCACACAATTAGAAGGCTAGTTTTATGGGGAATCGCAGATGGCTAATTCACTTTGGGTGCTTAGAGTGGAATGAAGCTTGCAGTTGGCTCTTGGACAAGTTTAGGATACAGGAATCCACTGTAGTCTTCGTTTCTTTATGGAATAAGCTAAATTGCCAACTGTCACAGGGAGTGCCTATAGCTCCAGCTCTTTAGGAGGCCGAGGTGAGGGATGCATTGAATTCAAGAGTTACTGGCTGGTGAGACACCCTCTTAAAAAAAAGTCCCATCAAACTAGAACAGGGGCTCTCAGCTTTACATGGTTGACATTTGTTGCTGGAAATGTCTTTGAGGTATGGACAGTCCTGGGTGGTATAAGGTGTTCAGCAGACACAGGGTCATTACTCTCCAGAGACTGATACATCACCTCTCCCTGTCTGTAACAACTGAGGAAAGTCTAGGCTGGAGTGGGAAGGCAAGTGGCTGGCAGTGATTCCTCTGCCGCTGGTCCCAAATGTGGAGAGACTAATAGCATGCTTTTATTGCATGCTCTAGATGCATGCTTGCAGTTCTAGATGGGGTCAAAGGATCCTGGCTTCTTCCTGTAGTGTTGGACTGTCCCATGGAGCTTGAAGATGGTGTAGCTGTCAGACAAGAAAGGCTGAGTTTGCCTACCAAGTAAATCAGCTACAAGGAGGTCGTGTTTCAGACTTACAAACACAGCCAGATACTTTCGTCCACGTCTTTATAAGATTGAAAAAGCCAGCATGAAATCTCATGGCATTTTCTCTCTGCTCTCGGGAGGTGGAATCGAAAGTGGGGTTGTGTGTGAGAAGGTCACGTGCAAACCAGAGTCCTTCATTTCTTGAATGTTCTGCCTTTGCTCAATATACCACAGAGGTTCCACAGCTTAATAGCTGTCAGGGACTCCGTGAAAGTCACCATTTTCTCAGCCTGGGGCTTCCTTATTCCTAAAAACGAGGAGTACAATAATAACCCTATACGGTTAGGTCTTTGTACAGATTAAAGACGGCTCAGTGGTTGCTATGGTAACCACCCTAGCTACCATGCCTCCGCTGTAATCATCAACATCATCAGTAGCAGGAGATGCTCCACTCCTGTGTTATCATGAGCCCAGGGATCTGCAAGCCAGAAGTGAAATTCTAGAACATTTTTTTCATGCTGTTGGAGGTGATAAGAGATTGCCACCCTAGCTGGAGAAAAGGCATTGTTAGTGTTTTGCTCAAAAGTGTTCACCTGACAACTGTCATTGAACCTTTTTATTGGTTATCTAATGCCAATGGGTGAAATCATATACATCATGGACGCACACTAAATGGACTGAGAATATGTATGGGGCAGGAAAGGGAAGGAGGAAATGACAATTTTACTTAAAAATACAGTTCATCTGAGGCAGGAGCAATGACACACTTGTCAGCGTGGAGAAGTTCAGATGAATGATCTTCATGAAAGACTCCAAGCCTCGTCAGGACCTGCTGCTGTGATAATCCTGTCCTCCCAGAGGTGTGGGAAGAGAAGCCTCCTTCATCCCTCAGTGTGCTGCAGGTCAGCAGGGTCAAACCCTGCTGTGACCATTGTGGTCTCTGCTTCACTCGTGGACATTTGTTGGGTACCAGGGTCCGGAGTTAGGGATGGGAGCTAAAGAACTCTCCTGGTGTCATTCCGCTGCCTCTGCCAAGGATACCCTGAATCACTTCTGCTTGTCAGTTTACTGGGAACCACGGTCTCCATTTACCCAAAAAAAGAGGTGCTACCCAGTGAGTACCCCAATCTCCACCCTAGGGCCAGACCACAGGCAGGGCCGAGGCCATATGGCCACTAGGCTTTCTGAAGAGCAGAAGCAGATGAATGTTTTCTTAAGGGGCCATATTAGCTGTATGAGCCATATGGCCCCTGTCCTAAGGTTCCAACTCCTTGAATCTGGGCTTCCGCCATGGGTTTTGAAAACAAATGGAGGTAGCTGTGTTCCCATGAACTGGAACTTACAAAAGCAAACGGCCAAGAGAGCCCCTCAGAAATCCCCAGTGTTGTTTTTGGTAAAAAGCACATCATTTTGAGGAAAGTTCTTTAGCAGGCAAGATGAGAAGTCTGGCATGGGGAAGGGCAGGGCATGGCTCTGCCAGTGGACATGGTCAGAGTCACAGCTTTGTCCACTTAGTGCCTATGAATTCTGTGCCCCGTAGAATCTATTTAAATTATTGAGGGCAGTGAGGAGGAGGAGGAGGAGGAGGAGGAGGAGGAGGGAGAGGAAGGAGAGGAGGAGACGGAAGAGGTGAAAACCTCAGTCTAGGAGCTGTAAGGATCTTAGTCGAAATGGTGGAACGTGATATTTAAAAGTGAAAAGGAGAAGTTGGGGCCTGAGGCGTAATTCTTCTGACACGGTTTACGAGCCCACATTCTCAAATACTCAACGTGGTCTAAAAATACCTTCGGAAGCTTCTTTAGGGAGAAACTAAACTTAGAAATGCCCTCTCTCCCCCTCGTCTTCCATAAATACACAAAATTGCCCACTGTGTGCCAAATTCTGTTCCCGGCCAAGGACGTGGAGGGGATAAGAGCATAAAATCCCGTTTCCATGGAACCAAGCTGGGGTTCAGGCTATAAACACATAAAAAGCCAACAAACACCTCTGGCAGACACCAGTAAATGAAGTAACAACAAACTCTGGCAAGGGTGGGTGCCGTGTGGGAGAGGGGATGTTTTTGAGGAGAGCAGGTTGGAGTCCGAAGTGGAACTTCTGCTCCAAGTTCAGGTGTAAAACCCAGCAACCATTCTGGAGGATCGAGGGGAGCAGAGCTGAGAGCAAGGAACTGTGTGTTGTGGGGAGCCCCCCTTCCCTGCCCAGGATATGAATGGCTCTGGAGCCCAGGCTCACGGATGTTCTGGAGGCTGGGCCCAGAGGACTAGGAGGGACTCACTCTGTCACCAAAGGTTCCTTTAGACTCGCCCAAAGCTGAGTTCATCCCCTGCTACCGTAGTAAGTATCCTAGGACGGCACAGAGTGAAGCCTCTGGACACTACTGCAGGAGCACCAAGGCCACCACAGCATTGTGACCGGGTCACAAGGTCCAAGTGGTAACAAGCTGGTCACTTGACCTATCCAGCAACCTCTGTCCTAGCTCCTGTAAGAGCCCTGAGTGTGTGGCCCTCTTCTCCTTGAGTTCCAGCTCAGGGGACTGTGACGGTGGCCTTCGTAGCACACGGCCGGCATGCTGGGACCGAGTGCCACAGCCTGAGAAATGCTTTGTCTCACACACAGGCAGAGCTGAAGTTGAGATCTCGGCAGGACTGGATTCTCGGAGGCTGTGCAGACATACCTCTTCTAGCACATTCTGTGATGCTGACGTCTTTGGCGTACATGGCTCTCTCACACAGCCCTGACCTCTGCTGTGACGTTCATGGAGCTCTCTCTGTATGAGGTGTGGATCCAACGCCTCCTCCCCGCCCCTCCCCCATTTGCTAGGATGCCTGGCTTAGCAAGAGGGCCAGTCCTACTGACCTCACTCAAGTCAGGGCCTTCACAGTGACTGCTGAATGGGTTTTTCTCCTCACTGGGATTTAAGGGGGGAAGGCTTTATTTAGGATCCCAGTTTGTGGGTTTAGTTCATTACAGAGGACGAGGCAAGGTGGAGAGAGGGCCAGGAAGGGGTGTGGGGTTTCAATTCCTTTCTTTCCGATGGACCAGGAAGCAGAGCGAGCAGTGACTGGCTGCTTTGTTATTTTCCCACTTTGATTCAGTCTGGGCCTCCAGCCCTTAGCACAGAGCCATCCATGCTTGGCGTGTGTCTTCCTCCCTCAGTTACTCTCCTGGAAAGGCCTTCACAGATAGTCATAGGGTGCAGCTCTTAGACGGTTCTCTTGCCCTTTTATATTTATATTTATTTTGAATTATGTGTTTCTGTGGAGGGGATGGTGCATGCATGCCAATGGAAGTGCTCTCGGAGGGTAGAGGTGATGGATCCCCTGGAGTTAGTTGTAGCCACCGGGAACTGAGTCCAGGTCCTCTGCAAGAGCAGTGCCAGCTCCTGTCCTCTGAGTCACCTGTCTAGCTCCCTCCTAAGGGATTCTGGAGTTTCTAGTGAAGATGAACCATCATGCTGGGATTCTAAGGGGCTTGTGCTTAGGATTTATCTCATTGTAGGAAGCATGAGGGGATTACAATCCAGCCCACCCCAGCGGTCTCTGCAGAAAGAGCTGCTTCACAGGAGCATGCAATGGCTGGTGCTGAGAAGGGCCAGGCCCCAGGGACCAGTTCATAGCGGAAGGACTGCGTGTTTCATGACAACAGAAAGAGAAACTCAGGCTTCAGAGGACCAAGTGAAGAGGACAGAGAAGAGGAGGGCGTGGGAAGGCCAGGGCCATCACAGGAGGGCTTTGGGAACTTGACCTTTTGAATTTCAGTCTGTGAATAATGAGAACCTTGCAGGAACTAAATCAGGGGTTATCTACATTTTGGGGCATCACAGTGGCAGCCACATGGGTAGGGGTGCAGGGACCAGGTGGACATTGGGAAGGTGGTTCACGTGGCTCAGTAGCAGTCCCCAAGGGAGGCAATGGTAGCTTAGGTCAGGAGGGATAGTGGGCCCAGGAATAGCACAGGCTTGGGAAAGCTGCCTAGAGTTGCCGTGAATCAGTTCCCCATGGCCATCATGGTTACTGAATGGCGGCTGATGGGTTCTGGGGGTACCTATGAGGGTTTTGTGGGGTAAACACCGAGAAGGCGTCTATAGCCCAGATAGGCAGTTCCTGCGTTGTTTCTGACAGCCCTGATTTTCAAATGCCAGACTGAGACACAGAATTGGGCAGGAACAAGACCACTATGGTACTGGGGTGTTTTCTGGAGAATAGGCCGTGCATACCATCATTACACGGAGGAGGATGCCAGGCCAAGGCCATGTATGCTGCCTGCCTAGGGAGCCT
>LOEQ01002203.1:16612-37679 GCA_001685075.1 Bramus lutescens | reverse complement strand
GGAGGGAGGGAGGGAGGGAAGGAGGGAGAGAGAGAGAAAAGGAGAGGGGGAGAGAGAACTGGTTTCTGTCCTTCCCTAGGTGGCCTCTTTCCCAACCCAGGTTCCCTTCCCTGGTTGTGAGTCGTGGGGCATCGTCTGTGGTCCACACACCAGACTATACAGGTAAGACCTTTCCCAGCCCAGGGCTAGTCCAGGGAAGACCTTATACAAATACACTGTGCACATCATAAGAATCACACCACTTCAGCAGGTTACTCAAGGTATTCTGAGAGCTTCTGGCTTATTTCATGTCACTGTAGTCCAAATATAATGTTTTAGAAAAAATATTTGGGTAGACTTTTGAATTTCTTTCAGGAAAAGCCTCAGAAATAAGTTCCCTTAAGAATCTGCCTTTGAGAAGTGTCAAGGCTGGCATCTATGTTTGACTCTACTGAGCAAGTTCTAGGAGGCAGAATCTCATAGCAAAGGCAGCTTGCCCACCACTGCCTGCGCCATGGTTGTTAGGTAACAGAGGGAGACTGAGTCGTGGGGTTCCCCAGTCAGATAGTGTGAACCACATGACTGTGACTTCTGGTCATGTTTGCTGGCCCAGAGCTTTGGGTTTTCTCTTCTCTGCTCTTCAGAACCCTTGATGACTTCTGCTGCCTAGAGTTGATACTGTAAATGAAAACTAATTTTATTATTTGTTCTTTGTTCTATTAAAAGCCCACACTTGTCTAAATCTTTGCTGTTACCATTCTGGAAACGTCTCTCCTGACCACTGCTCCACTCTTAGCCCAGAGTGGAGGCCTTCTCTGGCCACTTGGCTAGGTGGCATGTCTCTGTCATCCTCTTGACCTCCCTGCCATCCTGTTGCTGCAGAAACAAACCCCACAGTTACCGTGGCTTGCAATGACACTTTTTCTTATCTCTCACTTCTGGGAAGTATTTTTGGGTCTCAGGGATCTAACACCAAGGGATCAGAGAGGCAACGTGCCCTTGTGGAGGTTGATTCTGAGGTGCTGTGGTCTGAATGGGTCCCTCCAAAACAGAAGTGTTAAAACTTTATGGGCCTTTAAGAGGCGATCAGGTCAGGGGGCTCCTCTCCCAGGGAAGAGGCACAAGGTCTTCATCCAGGGTTCAGCACACTTGTCTCTCCACTTTCTGTAAAGATGCTGTGTACGTCCTGTTCTAGAGAACACAGTCCTGAGCCATTTTGGAAGCAGTCAGTAGCCCACACCAGGCAATCAAGTCTGCCAGAAAGCCTTTAACGTCTCTGAGTCCAGAATTGTGACAAAAGTCTTTTTGTTTGTTTTCTAACAACCTACTCAGCCTCAGGTGTTTTGTTACCCAGCACAGACAGACTTAGACTCCAGGGTTGCTGGGACTGAGCACCACCAATTGGTGGCTCAAGCAATAGGAATTTATTGCCTCCCACTCTCATGGTTAGAGAGAACAGGTGTGGGGGATGTTTTCCCCAGCTGTTCTATGGAGGGCCCACGCTGGTCTCTTGCCTCAGTTTCTCGTGACTCTGGGCACCCCTGGACTTGTGATTGCGTCACTCTGGCTTCTGATCCACCTTCATGTGACTTCTGCATCTAGGACTCTAGAAAGGCTCTGTCCCTGGATTTAGGAACATCTAGGTAATCCTGAATGACTCTCTTTTGAGATCTCAAATGTAATTACATCCGTAGAGGCCCCCCCTTTTCTTTTTGAGTAAAGTCTCTGAGTCGAAGGGTGAGGGTGCTGGTATTTGACCCACCCCAGTTGCCTTGCTTGGGGTAGATCCTGATTTAAAAAAAAAAACTACTTGAAGCCTAGGTCTTGGCAAAGAACCTTCTCACATGGGAAGAGATTCAGCACAGAAGGCTGGTTACAGAAAGACAACACAGAATTCGCTGGACATAGGGTTTCTCTAGGTGGCCAAGACTGTATTCACTGGATAAAGAGCTTTTTGGCTTGTCTGGGCCACACTGTTTTCTACCATGGTCGTGCTTGAGAACCAGGGAGTTAAATTTGAAAAAGCTGCAAAAATTAAAGCCCTCACAGTGTTTGAAATAGGTTCATATTTGGGCTTCATTCATGGCTGTCCTGGGCACATGTGGGCTGAGTGGTGATGGATCGGACATTTGCCATCTAGGCACTGGGGACAGAAGAGGCTAACTTTGGAGCCTGAGGTTAGTTCATGTGGCATCTAGAACGTGGTTTTTTCTGGCTGCAGTATAAATCATTTCTTCTCAGGTGGTTTCTCTGTTCTCGTTAAACCGCCTCTACGTGCGTGGCTTGAGATTGGGGAAGGAGAAAGACAATCTTCCTAAAGTCCCATGGCTGTGATTTCTGTTTTCATCCTGACAAGCTTAGAATAATGAGCTCCCAAAGATGCTGAGGCCCAAATCATGGCCTTGCAAATGGACTATCTTCAGAGTGAGCGAGCATCAGGTCAATGAAGAAGCCCTGTGCACATTTCCTCCTGTGTGGGGGCCTGGAGTTGCATGGTGAGCACACACACACACAGACACAGCAGCAGTCAGTGTATCCAGCGTTGGACCCGTCTGCACCAGAGTTCTTTCTGCCGGCATGCAGAGATAGAAACTTTGTCCCAGGATTGCTGGAAATGGACCTGCCGTGGCTCAGTGCATCACTGGCCAAGGTCCACCACCTGGGAAGGCATTGCTGCAAGCCTGCCAGGGTATTAAGGGATGCCTAACCTAGAGAAATGTCTATCAGTATCCCAAACCCCATCATAACAAATCCCCGGCGGCTGGCTGTTTCTCTCACATCGTACTCCATCACCCTGAATGGAGACTGCAGCCCTGTCCTCCTCCCTCCTCTTTGTCCTCAAACAGAGGTAAATCCAAGCATGTGTGTCGTCTGCACAGGATGGCAGCTGCCATTTTCCCTCAGCGTTGGTACCCACAGTTCCCCAGTGATCCCCAGGCCCTCCTCCATCTGCATTCACCTCCTGCTTGCCTGTTTTCCTCTGTTCTGCTTCCTCTGGGTCTGGGTCATGCCGAGGCCACGCGGGCTCTACTTCACCCTCCTCTGTCTGGGTAGAATACATCCCTCAGGTTCACTGGTTCTCACCTTCTCTCCATCGAGACAGCCTCTCTCCACAGCTCCCATCACCCCCAAACACCCTTTCCCACCCATTTCCGCTCTCCCTGAAAGAGTGGGGGCCCAGGGGAAGAGAGCTTTTTGTTTTGTTGTACTCCCCAGGTGCCCGCCGCAGTGCCCAGCAGGCTTTAGGGACGCTCATCTGAATGTGTGAATGAATGGAGAATGAATGAATGATGTGTGAATGAATGGAGAATAAATGAATGACGAGTGAATGAGTGGAGAATGAATGAATGATGTGTGAATGAATGGAGAATAAATGAATGACGAGCGAATGAATGGGCACACGTTAGAGCCTAGGGCAGCATTTGCTAAGTGTCCTGTCTGCTCAGAAACTGCCTTGTCATTTTGTCTGCAGTGACTCATCTGCTCAGCGACCTCATAATTCTTTCCTCCCCTCCACCCACAGGCTTTTAAAAAAATGATGAAAGACTGGACGGTTTGGAACCACTGCGGGATGTGTGCTTTCAGAGGCTTCAGTGAGGCAATGACCATGTAACTTTCCATACAACAGCTTAGGGAAGTGGTACATTTCCATCAAGGAGGAAGAAGCTGGTGGCACTGTAGAGGCTCGTGTTTGACTGGGGAAACCCAGGGATGCTGGCGCACAAAGCTATCTTCAGGCTGTGTGCCAGGAACACAGCGCCCAGCTGCCAGGTGCACAGGCTGTGGGTGGCACACTGCGAGCCCAGCCTGCAGTGCCCTGGGAACCCCACCGCCCCTGCACCCTGCCCCAACTTCGCTTTCAGGCAAGCCGCGGTAACCTTGCTGAGATTCGTCACCCAGAGGGCAGCTGTCTGTTTTCCCTTCTATAGGGTGCTGTGACCAGGCCAGCTTGCTCATCTGTCAAGCAGGCAGGCTCAGGGTGAGGCCAGGGTTCTGATTCAACACTGCTCCTGCAGAGAGGGTTTTGCTTATTTGTTTTGCTTTTCTTTGTCCTTAAGGGAATTGTTTGCCTAGTATGCTGACTTCCAGACTGGAGAGTGATCTAGATTTATCCGTGGGTCCACTCAGCCCATACGGATGGGCTCAGGGTGAGCAGCCTTAGGAAACCGACAATATTCAGCCAGGTAGCCATCACACATGGTTAAACCCAGATTTCAAAAGCAAAGACCCCCAGTTCACATTACATCTCCTGCTGACTGACCCTGTCACCGCAGGACAGTAGCGAAGGGTTTCTGATCCTCTGGGTCCTGATCTGTAAAACAGGCCTCGCTGGGAAGGACTTGACACCTGTGAAGCAGAAAGGAGCCGGAAACCCTTGGCAAATGCCAGCTCTCGAACTGCTAATGCCTTTGAACTAGTCTTCACCAGAGTGAGGAATCCTGAGCGACAGAGGAAGGGCTTTGATGCTTCATGTCCAGCCCAGAGCTAGGCCTGAGCTCACAGATCCTCTCTCAAGGTGCTATCTGTTGGCAGTTTGACCCTGCTCTACAGCTCACTGGACATGCATGCTATTTCCTGCCAGCTTTGCTGTTGTTAGCTTTAGCATGCTCACAACTCCGTGGAATTCTTCTCACTCTATGACCTGGGTTTCTCTTCCCTGTCTCTAGCAGGCAGCTCAGTGCACAGCCAGCTAACCAATGGCCGTGGTCAGTTGCTGGTAGACCAGAAGTTCCTAGGATGGTTTACTTAGCTTTTCCCTGGGTGTTCTCCAGACTCTGGGCTCTACATGTCCGCTCTTTCTTTCATCTCTCTCCTCTGGATAAGACCGAGAATGCAATCTAGGTTTTGTAGGCAGGACAGGACTGAGGCCAAATGAAAATATGGACTCCATATTCAGGAATTATTAGGAATTTCAGGATAGTGACCATCAAAAATTAAAACAAGATTTTGGCTCTAGAGAGGTAGCTTAGTTGGTAGAATACTTGCTTAGTCCTGGGTTCAATTCCCAAGACTGCATGAAAAGTGGGCCTGGTTGCATATGCCTGTAATCTCAGCACTCATTCAGAAGATAAAGTCGGGAGAATCACAAGTTCAAGGTCATTCTCTACCACATAGTGAGTTTGAGGGTAGCCTGGGCTACATGAAAATTTGTCTCCAAATAAAAAATAAATAAAATAAGAAAAAAGGAGAAAGAAAAAACAGGATTGGGGTTCCTCAGAGGGCAGGGTCCATGCTGCTTACATGTGATACTATCCCTGTTTGCAGACAAGGGTTTTATTTGGTCCAGCGTGGTTAACTGATGTCCGTGATCCTGTCACCGCAAAACACTCAGCATGTAGAAGGGCTTGCCTAACAAACGTGAATTGCTGGTGTGAACCAAGCTTGTGCTCATTTGTGATTCTCAACTCCTGCCCAGGATGGAGCCTTCAGAACATAATTGCAATAGGTCCCACCTCAATTAGAGGGTAAATTATAGACTTAATTTGTAGGGTTGACCCTGGGCTTTGGCCATTTAATTCCAAACTTCCCTCTCCCTACCAAGATGTCCAAATGCGCTTAGCAATCAAGGTATAAACCAACCTGCTTGGAGGATTTGGGTTCTTAGTATAGCTCGCTTTTATTTGAACTCAGCCACTAAGTTGGAACACGGAAAAGGACAACCACATTGGCTTTTGTTGCTTTCTTCTTTTGAGATGAAAAATCCCAGGCTAGCCTCTAAGCTGCAGTCCTGTTCTGACCTCTGCTAGGATCACCACTGTAAGCTAGCATGCCTGGTTCACTGTTGGCTCAGAGTAAAGTGTCTGTAACATGAGACTTAGCAGCCAAGTCATGGTTAGGCACATAACGCTGTTTAAACGGCTAGGCACATGACGCTGTTTAAACGGCTAGGCACATGACGCTGTTTAAACGGCTAGGCACATGACGCTGTTTAAACGGCTAGGCACATAACGCTGTTTAAACGGCTTCTTGTCTGTAAAATCAAACCTTCCCCATCAAGCAGCTGCTCCTCTTTCTCTCCTCCAGGCCACCATGGGCCACCCTTTGACTCTGTCTCTGTGAATTTGAATACTCCCCATAACCCATGGGAGCGGAACCCTGTAGTCTCTGGGATCTGTGACCACTTTGCTCCCACAGCTCAGGTAGCTGAGTTCCACTAGGCTCTGGTATGCGTTAGCTTCATCTTCTTGACCAACCGTCTTCCTTCATTTGTATGATTTACTAATCAATGCTCCCATCAATACATAGTTGGGCCATTTCTACCTCTTGGCTTATGAGCTAATGAGCTCATTTTTTTTCTATTGCTACATTTTTGTTTTTGTTTTGTATTTTGGAGGGTCTGTAGCCCAAGTTGTCCTGAATTCACAGCCATCCCCCTGCCTCAGCTCCCTTTGTGTGCTCTGATCACAAAATGAGCTAGCACACCCATCTACACTACAATATAGTTTTAGTACTGTTCTTTGCAAGAGGCTTGCTGGATTCCTGGCGCCACACCCTGCAGGCTCTGGGGCTGGTAGGATATTGGATACACTCAGGAGCCTGCTGTCAGAGTTCCGTACACACAGTACCTGCAGGCACCTGGCCAGCTCAGTGGCAGGGCTTGCTTAGCAGGCATGGAGGTCACAATGCCCCGGGACCCTGCGCCTCTCCAGGGCTCTGTGGACCTGGGGCACGTGGAAAGGACAGACACAGGGATGCGGAGTAATCAGGGTAGTGTTTCTGCCGGTTACTCTATACGGTGTGGTGGGAAAGGCAGGGCTGAGTGACTCCCGGTCTGGTCCCGACGCCGTCAGTGTGGAAGCTGGCGTTCAGGGTTTATTCTCCCTGCCATCTACTCTGTTTTCTCACATTTAAACGAGGATGACAGTGCCTGCCTCCTTCGGCTCTAGTGGACATGATACTGAGCCTCTGGACGTGGCAGTCCCCACCTTCTGGGATCTTGCTCCTGTTCTGCCTCAGTAGCGTGTGTCTTAGTGTGTACATTTCAAATGAGGTCGTTCTGTTTGTGTCAGTGGATGGTGCTGGGGTTAGACCCCAGGTCGCTGGATGTGCTAGGCCAGCACTCTACCTCTGAGCCACAGTGGGGCTCAGAAGTCACCGATTCTTGTGACCAAATGAGTGTAGTAGTCAGACCCTGCAGAAGAAGCTGGCTCCAGGGGCCAATACGCTTCTCTTCATTGTTTGGTGAATACTGGGAGGGTTTTACTCTTTCATCAAGTTTGGAAATCAAAAGGCAGCGTTTTCTCCTAGATCTAGCCATGAGAAAGTAGAAAAACAAAGTGTATTAGTGTTCTAACTCTTCCCTCCCTTCTTCCCTCCTCCCTCCCTCTATCCCTTCCTCCACCTTCTCATTCTCCCCCTCTCCTCCTCCCCCTCCTCCCCTTGTCTTTCCTTCATCTTCCTTTGCATTCCCCCTCCTCCTATAAATCCAGCTCTTTTGCCAGCACTGGGATTAACTGCTCCTGTGGTGATCAAGTAATAAGACATGTGGAGGAATAAGATGTACAGGGTGGATGTAAAAGTTGTGCTCTCTAATTGGCATCTTTTATAAGACCCTAAAATACCCCCTTAGCTGAAGAACTTCTACAAAAGAGCAGTCGTCGTCATGGTGAACTGAGATTTGGGTAGGAAGTGAGGTCCTCCAGCAGGCAAGGCCATGATCTGGTCAGCATAGCCTTAATGGTCAGATTCGATTCAGAGGAGAGAGCAGGGCTGTTACTTCCTTCTTGGATGACTGTTGGCCTAGAACAATCCACATTCTCAATGGCAGCTGGCAGGGCCAGGCGGCAGCATCAAGGCTTGCCACACCTCTGAGCCCCTTGGAACTTCCCCTGCAGGTGATATGAAGCCCCATTTAGAAGGTCACAGAAACCTGAATGGCTTGCCTTAGGAGCTGCTGAATGACGAAGCACACAGTGTCTGTGTCACTGTGGGGCAGCTGTGACATTACTGTCACGTGGACTGACTGTCGCCACCAGGTTGCCCGGTTAGCTACACTGGCTTCTCTCACATAGCCAGCATGATGCACAGTCTCTAAGCTCATGTTCACAAAGACCTTACAACCAGCCTGAGCTTGTGGGAGACCCACGAATCATGCTTGCCCCGCGGGTTTACATGACAACTCATGAGGGTTTAGATCAGAAGGTAACAGACGGTGTATCGGCGGAGGGAAAGCTGGAAAGGTCTGCGGGATGACTCCTGGGGAAGGCAGTGGGAACTGAGCTTCAAGGAAGGAGCGGTTTGGAGGTGGCAGGGACTTGAGCCAGCTGCAGGAGCCGAGGCGAGTCACCTTGCCTTTGTAGGACAGTTACTCAGCTGTTAAATCTGTGTGTTGCAGGAGGGGGTACCCTGAAGAGCTGAAAACAAGGGCCCAAACGCGTAGAAAGACATTCACAAGAGGACGGCAGCTCGTTTGCTGCACCCACAGGTAGAAACAATGGAAGCAGTCATCTGTGGGCAAACAGAAAGAAATGTTTTGTGTGGAGAGGACACACACACAAGTGAGGACTGGTGTCTGTTTATGGGGGAGCAGCGTGTAAGACAGCCATCGTATGTTTATAAAAGAGCTAGACGCGCCCACTGCCGTCGCTCTTGAGTTGACACAGTATTGAGAATTTGCTGTGAATGTGAGAACCCTTTGCTTGCAGGCTCACAGTCTATCCTAGGCTGAACGGGTCTTTCAGGCCAGGGCTATGGTGGGCTGTGCATTCAGTCACACAGTTCCAGGGTGTAGTAGGCTACCCAGTCATACAAGCCAGAGGTGTGGTGAGCTGTACAGCCACACCGTTCAGTACCGCAGCTGTACACTCAAGGGTGTGGTGCTTATAGAGTTCCATAGCCCGGGTTATAGCAGGTGGAATAGCCATGGATTCTGTTGCGTGGTGGCCTGTGCGGTTCAGATTGATTAAATATGTTCCTCTTTTGCTTGTGTGACAAATTTGCCTAAGAATACATTTCTGAGAACGTGCTCCGGATACCCAGAAATGTGTGGAGCGCAATAGGATCCTTTTCAGTCCAACAGAAGTGGTCACTGGCGCTACACACAGACGAATCTTGGAAACCTAGAGATGATGGTGTATGGCGTATAGTGAAATAATATTCGTACGTGGAAGGAGTAATGGTTTGACACAAGCTGTGTGCAGACGCGTCTTTGGAAACACATAGTAAAGAAGTGACGATTGCTGGTTGCCTGATTCCACTTATCTGACATACCCAGAACAGAGAAGTCCACATAAACGGCAAGCCAATTTGTGGCTGCTGGGTCTCAGAGGCTGGTTGCTCAGTGTTGTGGGCATCTTCTGGGGTGACGAGGAGGTCTTAGAACGAGACAGAGGTGGTGGCTGTGCTGTGAACTGACTGAACGCTGCTGATTGGTCCACTTTACGTGGGCTGGTTCTCTGTTGTGTGAATGTTACCTCGGTCAGAAGAAACACTAGTGAATCTGAGCATTGGAGAGCCTCCTCTGTGGGTCCATGGAATTCTCTGGAGGCTGCACACTGGGAGGGGGCTCACCTCCTGTAGATGTCCACAGCTCCGCTTAAACTATCTTATGCCACACGCAGGAGGGCTTCAGAATGATGAGAGGCCAGCTAGTCTCTGCTTCTTTTCCAGGTGGGATGGTTGGCATTTCTTTGAGAACTGGCCACGTGTCACATCTCAGGGTCACCATCACCTCCCTGGGTAGTGGTCCTTCTAACCAGAGAGATTGCTGGCTTCATTCTCAGAAGAAAGTGAAGAATTTCCTGAGTTAGTCACTGGGTGTCTTGTATCTGCGGCTTAGATTCCCATGAGGTAGCTGAAGAGAAGGCTACTCAAGAAACTCCTGAAGAAATGGGCAGTGTGGTCACTGTCCCTCACTCTGCCATGGCCACTGTCCCTCACTCCCCTGTGGTCACTGCCCCTCACTCTCCCATGATCCCTGTCCCTCACCCTCCTGTGCTCACTGTCTCTCACTCTCCCATGGTCACCAGAGAGTGAGGCTTTGAAGTTTGGGAATAGCTCCTGAAACAGACAATCAGCCCTGGGGCAGCCAATTGGTGGTGTCCTGTGCACCCCTCAATTGCCATCTTCTTGTGGTTAAAGGAAGTGAAAAGATCATCCCCACCAAGCTTGTGGGATTTGTTGGCAGTCACGGGTGCAGTGGGGGATGACTGTGGAGGAACCTGAGAGCCCAGCCTGAGTTCCTGGGATGGCGACTCGCGGCCACCTGCTTCTCTCGTCCCCTAGCTGAGCATTTCAGCCAGGGAGACGTTTCCACTTCACTCTGAGCTGAACTTAACTTTTGGTTCCAATGATAAGTGGTTTTCTTTTCCTTTATTAAACATAACCCAGGCATGGAAGCACATGCACAGACTTAGAAATCCAGTATTTACTGAGGCAGTGTTTCTGGGCCACATTCAAAGGACCCTCGGCATGTATGGTAGATAACACTTACTGGCAAAGGGACCCTAACTGTCACATAAACCAGGAAGGCAGGGCACATTGCACAATGTACCGTCGCTATTGCCCGGCTGTTGTAAAATGAATCCTTCGGGGATGGATGGGGGCCGTCCTCTCATCTGTTATTTGCCTAAATGATGAAAGTGGCAATTAAGGTTTCATAGGGTGTGTTTACATAACTCCTTTTTGAAAAACCAATGCCAGTATATACAACCAATGGTCTGTGTATTTACACACTCCGGAGTGGAGTTAGCCTGCTTTGTGGTAAACATAAGGAAACTCAGTATGCTGTTGTTTTCCTTTTAACCTCTAATAAAGTTTTCCATTAACCAAGAATTTTATTGATTGATTCGCTCTTGCTGTTACCCAAATCAGAAAGTAAACTTTGTCAGGCCAAAACCAATCTCTACTGCAAACAGCAAAGCTAAGACAGGGCTGTTAATACCGGGGATATACTAGAAGGTTTATGAGGAAACCAAGCAAGTGTGACAGAGGTCCTAGGAATGTCAACTCCAAGTCACGCTGTTTCTGGGACAAGGGTGGACTGATTAGATATCGCCAATAATATTTCATTCCCACGGAAAGGACCTTCTTTTATCCCATTATCTCCGAGCTTTGATCATTCTCAGCTTTATAGCTTTCTTTGCCATAACCAGATTCGTTTCATGTTCATCAAACTTCTGTAATAAACACAAGAAGATTCTGTCATTTAAAAATAATTCCACGGGTTCCGGCCTCGTGAGCTCCAGTGTGGCAACATGAAACTGCTCACCCACAATCTCCTGAGCTCACATGTGCGGGGCGTGGGCACGCGTGGCTTCCTGCTGCGGCTGCAGGCCACCGGGGTCCACATCACCCCCGTGGAGTTCAACCCTGACTTCGTAGTGCGGATGGACGATCCCTAAAGTGGAGTGGGCGGCGCTTGTGCAGGCGGCAAACACCGTAAACCTGACTGAAGGACCCGAAGAGCCGACTGAAGGTCATGAACAAGACGAGACATTTTTGTGGAAGATGCACCACGTGTTGCTTGAGGTTGGTGTGCTAGAGGGCACCCTGCAATGCCCAGAATCTGGCCGTCTTTTCCCCATCAGCTGCGGGATCCCCAATATGCTGCTGAATGACGAGGAGACTGAGACGTAAACTTGTTAGCCGCCACTTTGGCATTTTGTGATGTGTGTGTCAGCTGTATAGTCTGTTAAATGGGTGTGTGACCCCGATCTCCACCCAGTGACTCAACAACCACCATGTACTTGAACTCCATAGTATATTTTTTTCCTCATTAAAGGTTCAAAACAAAAAAAATTAATAATTCCACGGCATATAAAACAAAGGAGCTGCTAGTACTTGGAACGTTCTTGAGGAAGAAATAGTGTGCAGTTAAAAATCAAAGATCAAGAGGGCTGGAGAGATGGCTCAGTAGTTAAGAGCTTTGGCTCCTCTTGCTGAGGATTCAGATTCAATTCCCAGGAACCATAAAGCATCTCACAGACTGCCTGTAACGCCATCTCCAGGGGACTTCTTTTGTTTGTAAGGGCACCTGTACATGTACACACACACACACACACACACACACACACACACACACACACATATACACAGAGGGGAAGCATGTTTGATATTTGTTACCCTTACTCTGTCAATCAATGACTCCTAGCCCTTGAACATACCATACAGTATCTGAGTTCTTGAGTTAGGTTTTGCATGAGAGTAGAGACATAAAAGTCACCAAGTGCTCCAGGAACTCTACAAATCAGATTCTTTCTCTGTAACAAAAGAGTAGGAGCTGAACTCTATTCTGAGCTTAACTAGAACTCTGGGATAGAGTGGATGGCATTCAGCCGTGGAACTCAGCGTGGATTCTCAGGTTGAAGATGCCCCCTTTCAAGGCAATAAGGCTTCTGTTTGTTCCAGCAGCCAAGACTGACCTGCAGATTTTAGTTTGAATGAAGTCCACATCTGGGTCTTTTCTTTAGGCTCAAGGTGGGAAAACACAGATATGGGATTAGGTAGATCTCATCAGGTTTGGGAAAACTAAATAAAATTGAGACATAGATACCAGAGTATCATGCAAACACACATTCTGCCTAGGTACAGTCAGGTGCAGCCTCAAGGAAGAAGAGGTGGCTTCACCCCAGAAAGCTGTTCATTGTCCTGTGTTCCTGCAGGCTGCCTGCATTTACCTGGACCCTGGAATGGCGGCTTCCCTCTGGGTCGTCCAAGAGAACCACATGATAGTTACCATGGGGCACTCTCATGCAATGGGCAGCCCGATGCCATCCGGAAGAGCTGCAGTTGTGCCTCAGTGTCTTAGAGCAGGGTTCCCAACCACCCACATGGTGAGAACTTAATACAGTTCCTCATGTCGTGGTGACCTCCGGTCATGAAACTATTTTCGTTGCTACTTCATAACCGTAGTTCTGTTACTGTTATGAAATGCATTGTAAATATATGTTATGCAAATGAGCTGATATGTGACCCCCCAAAGGGGTTGTGACCCACAGGTAGAGAACCGCGTGTATAGACACTGTCCACCGGAAAGTTAGTGCTGGACCACGTGTCTTATTCCTTAATCTATTTGATCTCCGAGGATCTGGGTGGAGAAGTAGGAGTAGCAGGAACAGTTCCTTCCCAGACTCTAAGTGTCTCCGGAAGTTCTCTGGTCCCAATATTCTTCCCACCCACAGCCCTTTGCACCGGCTCTCTTCCTCTTCTCTCCCCTGGCTGGATATCACGAGACGCAACAAACCGGCCATGCTCTTGTATTTGGGCATCTCCTGGTGTGCTGGCAGGAGAGCTTGCTGCACCTGCTTATAACTCTCCTCACCACAGCCCCGACCCCCTTTGCCATCCATTCTCTACCCTGGAGACAGAGATCCCTGTGTGGTTCCAACATATCCCTCTGGCAAAAAAAACCATCACAGTTACCCTGGTCGCTGTATTACTTTTCTGTTCTGTGTTAAACAGGATGTCCAAAATCACTGTAGGAGGCTCATTTGTGGCTATATATATATATGCTTATGGTTCCAATGGGAGAGTTGGTCATGGCAAGGAAGGTGTGGCAGTGGGTAGTTGAGAGCAGGAAGTTGAGAGATCATATCTCAGCTATACAAATAAGAAAAGAGAGGGTGAGTAGGCAAGGCTGTAAACCTTCAAAGCCTGCCCATGGTGATATACCTCTTCCACCAAGGCTCCTAAAGGTTCCATAACCTCCCCCAAACAATGCATCTGCAGTGGAACCAAACTTTCAGATGTTTGAGCCTATGTGGGGCATTGGCTTTTAAATGACCACAGGAACGTTTATTGACTGAGCCAGTAGTTTGCAGAGCTGGCATGCAAGCCCAAGACTTCTGTGGGGCTGACGAAGGAGCTCAGTAGGCAAATTGCTTTCCCATACAAGCAGAAAAAAACTGAGTTCAAATCCTCAGCCTCCATGTAAAGCTATAGAACACAGCTGTAACCCCAGCTCTGTGTAGTTAGAGACGAAAGGATCTCTGGGACTTAGAGGCCAGTTAGTTTAGCCAAACCAGCAAATTACAGGCCAGTTGGGGACCTTGTCTCAAAACACACAGGAGAATGATTGAGAAAGACACCCAAGGTTAACCTCTGGCCTCTACACATGCTTACACTGTGTGTGCACAGCCATGTGCATAGGTGCATGCCCCATGCACGTGTGTGCATGCATGCATGCGCATACACATGACTTTTGATCCCATAGTCTCCCTTATGCCCTCTCTCCCTTATTCCTCCCCTCATTTCCCCGTCCTTTCCTTCCTCCCCACCTCTCCTAACAAGGCCCTTGTCCACAGCAATCTTGATAATATAGAAAGTTCTGACCTATATGGAGGGTTGAACTTTGAAGATGCCTTATAATTATTTTTAGTAGAGAATAAAGTGGAGGGATTTCTTGGTAATAGCAGAACAATAAAACTCCACGATTAAGGGATGAGTCATAGCCGTTTAAAATAAGTTTTGTTACAGAACCAATTGGAACGGCTAAAATTACCTGCAGTGTTCTGCAGGAACAGGCAAGAGGTGCCTAACAGAGTGGCTAAGTGGGAGACATAGGCTGAGACAACTGAGCCTCCCTTAAGAGGAAAGACCTGCGTTCAGCAGGAATAGACCCAGGGGTCTGGAGGTAACGCAGTCTGCATGACGGGAATGAGAGGTCTGGACATTTGGTGGAGGTTGTGCGGGCCTCAGGCTGTGACAATTAGGGAGTAAGGGAGAGCTCCCCCCTTGCCTGGCTGGTGAGATGCTTCCCTCTGCTCTCTAGATGTAGCGGGAATCACCCACTTAATCCTTGGCACACGGTGCTGATAATGTACCAATTAATGACTAATTAGGAAGATTTTCCCAGAACATTACGTCCTGGGAGGAAGTCTCCTCCGAGAGCCGTCCTTCTCATGTCTTCTCTTCTTCCTGTGGTTCGCAGCTCAGCAGGCTCCCGGCCGGCCTGCGTTTATTTCTAGTGATTGGAGGGTGGTTCCGTGGACTTGCTTCGTAAGGCCAGGCTGGATGGAAAAGAGGTGAGCCCTGGTCACCCACTGAGAGCAGAGCTCACCTGGCTTGGATGCAGTTTGGAGCTCTGGTGTCCGGGTGAAAAATCAAGTGAGCCTGGCAGGACAGGAGGACGGTTGGGCGGGAGAGGAAAGAGCCTGCCTAGGCCTCCCTCAGACCTCCTTTCTGAGGCAGGGATTCTCCTGCTTCCCACAGCAGACTCTGGGTCAGCACAGAAGTGGGTGGCGCAGGCTAGAGGAACCCAGGAGCACACGACAGCAGTGAGGACGACTTTGGGCCCGAAGGGGTAAGCAAAGAGGAGAAACTGATGTGAGTCCCAGTTTTCCGGTAGTGGGAAAGGAAGGTTAGATAGCAGGGAATTACTGGGAAGCCAGTGTGCATGGACAGACAGGTCCACCCTCAATCACAAAGCTACATCCCTCATCCGATTCCGATTGGCCACTCGGACACACCCAAAGGGCACCTCGTAGGGGTCAGCCTCTGCTCCAGTCACCAGGACACAGGAGTGCACAGGGAATCCTCGTTCTCATGGAGTTAGTGGTTTGGGAGGGTGGCACTTTGGGGTGGACCATGGTTTAGCGTGAGGGGACTGTTGAAAATGCCATAGTATCCCTTCATCCTTGGATGCTAGCACCATCCCTGGGTTGTGTCAAAGACGTCACAGGCATTTCCCACAGTCCCTAGGGGCAGGCAAGAATAACATGATCGTCATCTGGGAACCACTGGTTCAGTCGAATAGAAAACAAACAAGAAAGTGTAAGTACTAAGCAGAGAGAACATGGGGCAAATGGAGAGTTGTGACAGCCGGCCTTCTGAAGACTCCATGAAGCCCCAGAGGAGCCAAGGGAAGAAGTGGTGCTGAGGTCCATGGACCCCGGGGGATGTGTGGGTGTTCTAGTAAAGAACAGAGCCCATGCTGCTGGAGGAATGAGATGGAGAGAGTTTGGGAGAAGCTGCGGAGTTGGGCTGGGCTACACGGGTCCTCAGAGCCATGCTGGAACCCCAGGATGAACAAGGGATTGGGTCGCTTGCCACCACCCACAATCCCCATCTTCACACAGGTCTGTAACTTGGCTGGCCAGCGTGGCTCAGCGGCTTCTCTGCTTTGGGCCTCATGGACTGAGAAGCTGACCAGCTGAGCTCCTACCAGGAGGTTTGCAGAAGATTCATTTCTAAGGTTTTCTGGTCATTAGCAGAGTACAGTTCCCAGGGTCGTGAACCGAGGCCCCGTGTCCTTGCCGTCTGTCCGCTGGACTCACTCTGAAGCCTCTTGCTGGTCCTGTCCTTGCTCATGGCCTTTGCCTATCAGAGCCAGAAAGGGCCTGTGAATGAGTTTCCTTCTTGGAGCGTCTCCAACTTCCCTTCTGCCTCCAGGCTGAGAAACAGTGCTTTGCTTTCAAGTTTGTAGACCCACCCAGCCAATTCAGGATTGGTTTTTCTTAAAAAGGGATTATCCAGCCGCATTGGCAGAGTCTCTCTTCCATCTCTATTAATGAGGTGCCAGTGATTGCGTTCTTGGAGGGGAGATGTGGATAAGAGCGGACACAGCGATATTAAATTTCTCTCCTTTCTCCTTAGCCACTTACATATGAACGCTGCGTACCATATTTCAGGAAAAGGTTATTCAAGGTCAGCAAAGACACACACACAGGCTTTAAAGGAAACTGTGCAAGTTGAGATACAGTTATCAAAGCGAGTATCACTCAGAAGCCAGAGGTTACCATGCCGACAAATGTTATGGGAATAGACAATTGATTTCTGATTGGATTTAAAGTTCTTTCCACAGCAGGAAATCATGCCTGGTACTGTTCGCCTGGCTAAGACCCTAGGTCTGCAGTGGGCGTAGTCCCTGGGGGAGATCTACTACCTGTGGGGTCTTAATGGATGCATCTCCTAAATATTTAGCTTTATGCACAGAGACTAGTGCGGCTGTTGGCCGTGCAGCTGCCCCTTTGCAGTGGGCAGCAGTCAACAGAGGCGAAGTGCAGAGAACAAACGGCTACTAGGTGCTTGGTCATAAACAGCATACGACACAGGGGGCACATGGTGCTGCTACTATCCAGGGCATAGGACTGGTAGCGTGTCCCCTGGGCCATCGCTCGCATGTGCCATGGAGGAAATTCAGCCGGGTGCTGTTGGAAAGAAAAGCACAACTTTTCCCCTCTTGAGAACCTGGCACAAGCCGAGAGCCTCCCCCGTGTGTGAGGCCTGAAGCCCTTCTCTCCTGCTTTCTCCCCTTGTCCATCTGTCCTCTGGGGCAAGGGTTGGGAAGATGGATTTTCTTTCCTGCACCAGAACCTTCCGTCCACAGTCCGAATTCTTCCCATAGATGCCCAGCAACAGGCAGTTTGGCACATGGTCTCAATGCATGACCCTTCTCAGCCCAGTGCCTGAAGTGATCGCTGGGAGGTGGGGAGGTCACCAAGGGGGGGTCCCTCAGGAGTGAAATTAAATCATGTAAGAGAGGCCTCAAGATCTCTTGTTCCTCTCCTGTGTGAGCTCAACGGGAGAAGACACATCTACCAGGAAGTGGGTCCCCAGCAGATTTAGACTCTCCTGGTGGCTGTGTCTCAGACTTCCAGCCCCCAGAATGGAAAGAGATACAATGTTATTTACGAGCCACTCAGACGGAGGCATTTTGTTACAGCGGCCCCAGCGGATTGAGTCAACTGTCTTTGTTACAGATGACGTCACTGTTCACATTAAATTCACGTGCCCTGGAGGATAAAGGGACTCTCATCTCTTCAGAAGATGTTGCAGGCAGTTTTCTGGTCCTTCCCTTATAATTTCACCAAGTACTATTTGGACATAAATTTCAACTGGTCCAAAGTGTGAGAACGGACCAGTGAGGGTCACAGGTTGCCCCTGCCAGGTGGCACATTCAGTGGCCTGCATTACCGGGTGGCAGCGATGAAGAGTGCTATGTCAGAGCCGAGTTCATTAACCAGCTTTAATAACCTGTGGTGTCACTGAGAGTAATGAAGGTGATGCTGAGCGGGGAGTGGGGTGTGGGGGCGAGAGGCAGGAAGCTTTGAGTCATGTTGCCAGGGCAACAGTGTCCATGGCCAATCAGGGGTGTTCCGGCCTGTGTGTGAGTGCAGTCCTTGCTTTAGGTCCTCCGGGGTTTTGATACATCATCGTCCTGAGTACAACATGTTTTCTTGGCTGTGAATTCGAATAGAATGAGCTGGGGAAAGTAGAAATTGAGAGAGGTACTAATAGAGGGAGAATGAATAGAGACAGCGAGATACCAACAGAGAGGGAGGGAGGGAGGGAGGGAGGNAGAGAGAGAGAGAGAGAGAGAGAGAGAGAGAGAGAGAGAGAGAGGAAGGGAGAAGGAGAGATGGAAAGATATCAACAGAGAGGGAATCAGAGGGAGAAGGAGAGATAGTCAGAGACTCAGAGAGATGCCAACACAGAGAGAGGAAGAGAGAGAAAGGGAGAGGAAGAGAGAGAGAAAGACACAGAGATATCAGCAGATAAATAGATACAGAGACAGAGAAGCAGAGATAGAGATTGAGGAAGGGAGAGAAGAACAAAACTGAATAAGGCAGACATCTATCCACATGGACAGACAGACAGGGAGACCACTTTCAGTGCTGCTGGTGTCTTTAATAAAAAAGCTGTTTTCTTTGCGTTTTTGCTGTGAGCTCTGGACTGGTTGTGACTCTCCCCCGGTCACCTCAGCTAAGAGACCCTGGCCAAAATCAAGCAAAGCAGCATCCCAACCCCCACAACAGAACTAACCTGCCTCACCTCAGCTCATGGTGCCCAGTTCAAGGCTGGGCTCTTCCTCCACAGGGCTGCTGTGCACAGCCACGCGGGTTGTTCTCTGTACCTGTGCAGTGCAGAGGAGCCTTCAAGGGGCTGCCTATGGGCTCTTCCTCCACCTGACTGTCTGAAAGTTGTCCTTGAAAGGATAGTTGTCATTGTATTCGGGTCTATCTGACCTCATTCTAAGTATTTACAAATAGAGCCACTCTTACAGGTATGAGGAATTATAACTTCAACCTGTCAGGGGGACATGCTTCAGGACCCAGTGCTCAATGCTCAGAAAGCAGCCAGGTGGGGGTGGGCTTGCGCCATGAGGAGGTTTCCTTGAATGTGTGTGTATCTGGGAAGGAGACACCACTATGGAGTAACCAACTCGGACCACAGGAAGTTGGGGTCAGTCTTGACTGCTCAGCAGGATTCAGCATCGCCTGGGAGAAATGCCTCTGGGCACGACTATGAGAATGTATGCAGGGAGGTTTAATGGAGGAATGAAGACACCTGAATGTTGGTGTCGCCATCCCATCAGCTGGGGTTCTGAACTGGATAAAAATGAGAAAGTGAACTGAGTACCAGTGACCAGTTTCCTGGCTGCAGATGCAATGGGATCAGCTGCCCAAGGCTCTCATACTGACGGACTGTTCCTGTAAGGTGTGATGGACTGTCCCTGTAGGGTGTGATGGACTGTCCCTGTAGGGTGTGATGGATTGTCCCTGTAGGGTGTGATGGACTGTCCCTGTAGGGTGTGATGGACTGTCCCTGTAGGGTGTGATGGACTGTTCCTGTAAGGTGTGATGGACTGTCCCTTTAGGGTGTGATGGACTGTCCCTGTAGGGTGTGATGGACTGTCCCTGTAAGGTGTGATGGACTGTCCCTTTAGGGTGTGATGGACTGTCCCTGTAAGGTGTGACGGACTGTCCCTTTAGGGTGTGATGGACTGTCCCTGTAAGGTGTGGCAGACTGTCCCTGTAAGGTGTGGCAGACTGTCCCTGTAAGGTGTGATGGACTGCCATGTAAGGTGTGGTGGATTGTCCCTGTAAGGTGTGATCCAGAATAAACCGTTTCTTCCTGAAATTGGTTTGTTACCTCAACAATGAAAGTAAAAATGAAACAGGAAGAAGGAAGAAATGTCTTACATCATGGCTTCGCTTTCGGAACCAGCTATTGACTAATTACCTTACGCTGAGCTGAAGGAAAAGATGGAATCTTCTTTGATTTCTTTCCCTGGAGGCAATTTAATAAAGTGAGGGGTGAGAGAGTGGGGGCATTGAGGAGGGTGGTCTGTAAATAAGCGTTCTCACCATCTCTGCATCTGGACAGAATGTCCTGGGAGGAAGTCGTATACACACTTAATGATGTGTTTTGTTAGTGTTCAAGTTCGCTGTGACTGTTTGGGGGAGATTTCTATCAAAGCATGCTTTGAGGGGAGAAAGAATCCCCGGGGTGGGAGGGGAATTGAGTTAATGTGAAATCCACTCTGGGTGTTCACAGTCACTGCGCTGTCCTAGCTGGATGCTGCAGGAACAGGATAGTGACCTCCATGCAGAGAATCAATGCAGACCTCAGCAGGGATGGGGCCTCGCCCATGGCATGTTAGCTGGGGTCTTCCAAGCCCCAGAAGCCTACACATTGCTTGCTTGTTGCCTCATGGTCAGCTCAGGGTAACATCTTTTACATGTAACGTCACCCACCCTATTTTTTGCGGGGGTTGTTTCGAGACAGGGCTTCTCTGTAGCTTTGGAGCCTGACCTGGAACTTGCTCTGTAGACCAGGTTACCCTTGAATTTGCAGAGATCCACCTGTCTCTGCCTCCTGAGTCCCTGCTGCTTTAGCATCAGGATTGCTGGGAGTGACGGAGGAGAAGCAGATACAATGAAGCTCTTTGCCCTCTGCTTGCCTCTCTGCCGCCAGGGCTTGAACCTGTGCGTGTGTTTCCACCTCTCCTGTGAGGAGGGCTGGAAGGAAGCTAATCATGAGGTGATGACCGACACGTGTCAGCCTGTGACGACATCAGAGGAATCTGAGCATGGCTCAGACTACCCCAATCTGCCATGACATTTTCTGTGACCTCCTGTGACTTGCCACTCCCGGGAACTCGCAGTTTCCTTCTTTGTCTGGCTGCTGCTTTAGAGGATGTACTGTCCTTCAGCGACGATGTTGTTGTCTTATGTATCAGTGGCTTTCATGTTGCTGGGATAAAACATTATGACCAAAGGCAAAGAATGGATTTTGGATTATGGTTCCAGAGGGATAAGAATGCATTATGTCCAGGTGGACAGATGGCAGCAAGTGGCAGAAGCAGACCACTGAGAGAGCACATCTTTAACCACAAGCACAAAGGAGGGCGGGAGGGAGGGAGGGA
>LOEQ01002203.1:4456-16573 GCA_001685075.1 Bramus lutescens | reverse complement strand
AGAGAGAGAGAGAGAGAGAGAGAGAGAGAGAGAACGGAAGTGGCATGAGGCATAAACTCTCAAAGCCCTCAGTGAAGTAACTTCCTTCAGCAAGGTTGCACCTCCTAAACCTCCCCACACAGGTACCACCAAATAGGCACCAAGTGTTCAAATGCTGCAGACTGTCTGTGGGGACATTTCCCATTTGAACAACCACACCTACGTTTTTTTTACTGTGGTAACACACCCCGACAAAAAGTAACTTAGAGGAGAGAGGGTTTGTTCCTGGTTACAGATCATTATTACCGAGGGAAAATCAAGGTAGTAAGATTGGAAGTAGCTGCTTATAATACATCCACAGTCAAAAGCAGAGTGCAATGAATCAATGTGTGCGTGCTTACCTGTTCACAGCTCCCTCTCTGTACTTACACAGTCCAGGACACAAACCTAGGGATTGGTGCTGCCTATGGTGGGCAAATCTTTCTACCTCCATTAGGGTGATCCACAGAATTCCCAACAGAAATGCCCAGAAGTCAAGTTGAGCTTGACAATCCTTCACTGAGCTGCTTTTCTAAGGTGGTTGTGCCAAACTGACAATTAAAGCTAGGTAGCCATCACAGCTACTCGGCCCAAATTCTGGCCTTTGAGCTACTTGTCATAAAGTGCTTCTGTGTAAACATGATGCAGATATCAGCACACTGCTCTTGGGTTTTCTCTTTCTGTCTGCCTTCTGCAAATCTAATTCACAGAGTCATAGTTGAGAACTGCGAGTATTTTCTGTAGATGGAAGTTTTTGTCCCACCTAGTCCTGAACCTGTTCAGTCCCAAAGAAACACACAAAGGCTTATACTAACTATAAACTGTTTGACTTCTTAGCCCAGGCTTATTATTAACTAGCTCTTAAAACTTAAATTAACCCATAATTCTTATCTATGTTTAACCATGCGGCTTGGTATCTTTTTATTAGTGAAGCATTTTCCTCTTGCTTCCTCTCCATCTGGCTAATGCCAGTGTCTCTGCCTTTCCTCTTCCCAGAATTCTCCTAGTCTGGTTGTCCTACCTACACTTCCTGCGTGGATACTGGCCAATCAGCGTTTTATCAAACTAATATGAGTGACAAACCTTTACAGTGTACAAGAGCATTATCCCACAGCAATTTTTCTTCTCTATGTTTCCCAAATGGGTGTGTAGCATGAATTGTAGTTGATATTAATAATAAAAATCCAGAGTCAGATATAAGGATTACTGCTGAATATCAGAGAAGCAAAGAGGCCAGTCAGTAGAGAATTCTTTTACCTCTGCCAATGCTCAGACCGAAGGGCGATCCTGTCCTCAGACTGCATCTTCAGACTCCCTCTGTCTCCACCAGACCTCAGACTGCCCTGAGCTCCTGTCTCCTCCTGCCTTATATTCCTCTCTCTGTCCAGCCATATCAACTCTTTCTCCACCTCCCTATGCTGGGATTAAAGGTATGGGATCCCAAGTGCTGGGATCCCCTTTGCGTGAGCTCTGTTTCTCTTTTAGACTGGATCAATTTCATGAATCCCAAGGTGGCCTTGAACTCACAGAGATCCCTGTGCCTCTGTTTCCAGAGTCCTGGGACTAAAGTGTTTTGCCACCACTGCCTGACCTCTAGGGCTTTAACTCTGCGATCTGATCTTCAGGCAAGTTTTATTTGTGAAAACATGAACAAAATATCCCTACATGGGTGTTTTAAAAGCTACTCAGTTTGTGGTCAGTTATTGTAGAAGCAGCAAGAAAGCTGAGCTAGGGATGTGAGAGCTGAGTAGTGTTCCATCGACCCATCCCGTGACCCTCTTGGGGAGCATACGGAGGGACGGATGACAAGCAGGGCAGAGTCACTAGTGTTCTGATGGGGCCTGGTGATGAAAGAAGCCAGGGAAGGGGGAGAGAAGAAGGGCTGCCTGCCACAGAAGCCAGGGACAGAGTCCCCACCACAGTGGAGCAATATAAATGGCAGTGGGCCATCCCCCTGTGCTTCTTGCCTCCTACATTCTAATTGGTAGGATGTTACCTCCATCAGACTCCCAATCCCAGGATGCCCAATGTGTGTGTGAGCTGCAGTGTTTCTCAGCCCAATGCTGCTGTTCAGAAGGAAGGGAACATGAGGACACACGGCGACTAGGAAAGCATGCCTAACCCCTGTGGTGACTGTCACTGCTGCAGTTTGTGCAGCATATGCTGAAGGCTTAGTCCCCAGCCCATTGTACACCCAGGAGGGGACAGAGAGTGGGTTGTGGTGGGAGGAGGCCAGGCCACTAGGACTGTGTCCCCTCCTCTCCTGGTTCATACTCCAGGTGTGAATATTGTAGGACGCTGCTCTTTTATTTCCTGGCCACCCAGACCCGAAACAATCACACAGAAATTATGTTAACTATAACACTGCTTGGCCAATAGTTTCGGCTTCTTATTAAGTAACTCTTACATCTTAAATTAACTCATAATTCTTGTCTGTGTTAGTCACGTGGCTTGGTACCTTTTATCAGTGAGGCATCCTCATGTTGTGTCCTCTGCATCTGGGTGATGACTGCAGACTGAGCCTTTCCCCTTCCCAGAATTCTCCTGTTCTTCCTGCCTGGCGACTGGCCAATCAGCATTTTATTAAACCAATACAAGTGACAAATCTTTACAGGGTACAAGACCATTGTCCCACAGTATGTGAGGTTTCTGGCTTTGCTCTATCACACTTTGCTGCCAGGACGTGTTACCTTACACTGGGCCATGGACTGATACCTCTGAGATAGGAGCCAAAATAATTCTCTTCATTCTAGAAGTTGATGTATCACCAGGCATCTGACTCCCTAGGAAAAGCAAATAATCTCTGTTCTGTTGTATTTCTCACTGAAAAGAAATACTAGTACTCTGAAGCCCAGCTTGGTTGGATAGGTGACTAAAATGTACTCGTCCCCCAAGGACCACTTTCTCTCCTCAGGGACTGCATCATCCCACAGAGAATGTGCAGGTAGAGCCAGGACACAAGAAGTGCTTGTAGTACAGCATGAGGAAGCATGTTCAGTTCCCATACCTACAGCGAAGTCAGGCGTGACAGACATGTCTGCTGTCCAGTGTAGGGGAGGAGAAGGCAGGAAGGTCGAGGGCCTGCTCACAAGACAGTCTAACAGAAAGAATGGAAAACTTCAAATTCAGAAGGAGGAACTGAGGAAGGCATCTAACACTGACCTCCGAGTTACACACATGTACATATGCACACACACACACACACACACACACACACACACACACACACTAATGGCAACTAGAAGAAAACAAAAACCAAATCTGTGGAAGATTCTATATTATATGTTAGGCTAAGTATCCATTGAAAACATTATTTGGGGAAATGAAATTAAAATATGGTCCATAGGATTTTATATGACTCCAAAAGTGTTTCTTTATAGAGGCCTAATACTTTAGGCTTTGTAGAAGCAAGTACTTTAAGCTTCATAGTCTGTATGTTCTTTTCTGCAATAATTTAGCTGGAACAGGAACAAGAAAGTCAATCCATGAAGACAATTCATGGCAGACCTGGCATAAAAAAGAATATATCTTTTTGTTGTTGTTGTTGTTCATTTTGTTCCCTGCTTCTCTAGTTTTATTGTGTATAGCTCTGTTTTATCCTCTTTTGGCATATAGGCCATGTTCTTAAATAGATCTTTCTTGTTCTAAAGAATAAACTCATAGTTAAATTATCTAATAAGAGTATCATATACAAGTGAGTAAAAGCTTCCTCAGTGCCTTTTCTCTTTCTTATTACTCTCAATCATTTTGTGTATCTAGATCATCATACAACACATTGTTAATTGATATCTTAAAGATATACAGGAAAAATATTGTTAAAGCTTGGTGTAGTGGTACATGCTTATAATAATCCTGGCTTGGGTAATGGAAGTGGGTGAATCCCTGGAACTCACTTGTCATCTCTCACTGAGCTCCCCAGTTAGTGAGGCTGACTCAAACACTGACAGTGTCTGTGAAATTATGCTCCAGGGAGTCCTTTGGCTCCACATATAAGCACACATGTTTATCAGCACCTACATACTCATATGAACTTGCAAACATATCCAATACAGCTACCTACATATGTAGTAAATAGGTAAACAAAAGAAAAAATGCTTCATGATCTGTTCTTTCACTGAAATTCTCCTGTCTTTTAGAAACTATAGATTGCTGACATTTATAAATTTTCCTTCTACCTAAAGAACTTTGACATCATAGCATTGCAGTTCCATATGTGCCCTGGATTCTTTCAACTTCTGTGTATTAAGTAACTAAGTCTCCTTAACGTTTGAAAGATGGCTCACTGGAAGCAGATATCAAGGAGTTTGTTGTCGTCTTTCACCCCAGTTCATTCTTTTCGCCTTTGCATGACAAGTCTGCTACATGGTTTTCCTGTACCATCTATGGATGAAATGTTTATCCTGAGCTCACTGGCATCTTAAATTGATTTAATTTGGCCTTGGTTTTCTTCTGGTTAGATATCAGATTCCATAATCTGATTTTATTCGTCTTTGTGTTGTTCTATCTGTTGATCTTTGTGCTGATTGTCAGCATTCTGTCATTGTTCTTGCAGCTTTGTGGATGATGCTTTGTTATCTGTCACAGGTTCTCAGAACCTCTTGGCTATTATTGTTGTAAATATATTTCACCTATATTCTCTCATTGTGGATTTTCAGTTATGCATTCTGTGTCCTTTTCACATTTTAGATGTTTCATTCTAAGTTTCCTTGTTCTTTTTGGCCTTTGCCTGTATTTCAAGTTAGGAGGTATCTGTTGACAGAATTTCAGCATCACTCTTCTCAGCCATCTTCTTCCTTATGTTCTCTACTTATATTTCTATCCTTTTCACTTTTTTAAAAAATTTTCTACTCTTTTGTAATGTTCAATTCTGTCTTAGTGAGGGTTTACTATCACTGTGAAGAGACAGTATAACCACAGCAACTCTGATAAAGGAAACATTTAATTGAGGGTGACTTACTTACATTTTCAGAGATTTGCTTCATTATAATCATGAAGGGGAGCATGGCAACAGGAAGTCAACTGACTGTCCCACTGAGGGAAGTTTTGAGAAAAAGAGATCTCAAAGCCTGTCCCTACAGGGTCACACTTCCTCCATCAAGGCCACACCTTCTAATGGTGCCACTCCCTTTGGGTAGCGTTTTCTTTCAAAACACCACAACTTCTTGCACTGTGTGTCTGTTTTTGTAGTTATCTAATTTTTATTATAAGAAACTTAGATATAATCATCGTAACAGTTTTGTATCCCTTATCTGATAATTTGAACATCTTTGCTATAGTGATACTTGCTTTTTCTTCCAAGATATTTTGTCCAGGTTTTGGGTATCTTATGCCTTCTGTTTTGTTAAAAGTTACTCATGTAGAATATGTGAGAGAAACAGGGACATATGTTAGTAGCACGAGAGCACACTTTAACATGCACAAATTTCGGGCTGTGTTCAAAGTTTGCTAAAAGTGTGGGTAGCAGGAGCTAGTCTTCATTGTTTTTGATTTCTCCCCTGCTGTCTTTAGACATACTTAAGAAATCCTTGAATAAATAGTCTGTGTCTTAAAGCTTGTCATTTGTAATCCACTAATATAATATAGTCCTATGGGTATGGTTATAAAATATGAAGAAGTGGCAAATTTATATGATCCAGGGTTAAACCCCATACTGAAATTGTGTCTAGGAACTGTGGTCTCCTCTGTATTCCTCTTCTGGTATCTTAGTTCAAAGGGCCAATTGAGAGGGAGATGTCTTTCCTTCCCACCAAGTGGGAATGAGACATGTTATGGAATCTTTGTTTCAGGAGATGACTAGCCATTACATGTTGCATGAAGGAAAGAATTGACTAATAATTTCATCAAAACTTGAGTGACTTAATATATAGCTCTTTTAAATTTTTAAAATAAATTTATCCTTAAGATTACAAAGCTGTATTTTCTTTTTTCCTTTTTAAAACTTTAGTTATTTTTTAATTTTATGTGCATTGGTGTTTAGCCTGCATGTATGTGTGAGGATGCCAGATTCACTGGAAGTGGAGTTACAGACAGTTGTGAGTTGCTATGTGGATTCTGGGGATTGAACCCATATCCTCTGGAAGAGCAGTCAGGGCTCTTATCCACTGAGCCATCTTTCCAGCCCCCTATATAGCTCTTTGGTTGATTCTGGCTTATTCTTTTTTTTTAAGTCCATGGGTATTGCCTTACTAAATTTTCTGTTTGTTTTCTACAGTAATGGTTTCTTCCTTCCACGTATGTCTTAGAATGATGAACGCTAAGAGACCCTCCTCTTTATAGGTGCTCATCATTACAACTTTATTCTAACTATTTCTGCAATCAGTTTTATGGGATAGAGAAGGATAAATGTAGATTAATATACAAACTTCCGAGAGGTGTCCACCCTGTAGATTTTCCCATTGTTCACAAGTTATAGAGGATGTGCTGACCTCTCAGTTGTTTGCAGGGGACTTTCTTTTATACCAGGAAAAAGTGTAGTTTATTCAGAGTGAAGTTATTGATTAAAGAAAAATGTATCTGTTTTGTCATTGACCCTTGTGTGAAGATTTAAAGTAGCTACAGTTCCTTTCTGGAATTTTTCATGAAGCAGAAAGGCATAGAATCATTACATAACTTTAAGTTAATATTACCTATTTCTCAGTGAAAATATGTGAATAAAATTGCAGAAATGGAAATGCTTGAAATCGTGTTTGATTTAATGTAGAATTGTGGATATGGTTACCGAATATTCACTCACAGTCATTAAGTTGGTTTTATATATATATATATATATATGAACCCCATATATATATATATGTGTGTGTGCATGCGTATCTATGTGTATTATGTGCATCTGTGTGTATACTGTATGTAATATAGATAAAAATGAATTATATATTTATATATACATATATATATACACTGCAATTAGATATTAAGTGCTGAACTCAGGAAATATTTTTACATTGATGACATTAACTCACAAAACGTGCTAAGAACATGATATTGATACCATCTTTGAGTGATTGGTAATAACTGGGTGAGGTAGATGTGGTTTTCTTTGTAATTTTAAAGACAAGGCTTAGCAATGTTTTCTTTCACTGCCTCAGAAGCCATTGATAAAGGAAAGTAAGGAGTTATTTCTATTAGACTTAGAAATCTCGTAGCTAAACAAAAGGAGGAGGTGCTGTAGGAACTCCTTCAGCCTGTAGCCTTTAAGATCCAGCCCACTTAAGCGGGGCCTCTTATAGTATAAATGGCAAAGTAAAGCAAGCTCATTCTGTCTCCTGGCTGCTCAATTTGGTACCTGTTTCCCGTTCGTGCAGAGGACTGTGATCTATGAGTCTACCCTCAATAAATAAATAACCCTTTATTATACTCAATTCTGAGCTAGCGTGGAATCATTTTTAGCATCCATCTTCAGTTATTTATTTTAATATCTCCAAAAGGCTTAAGAGATCAGCAAGCATAGTTTTTCCCAAATATGTCTGTAAAGCTTTCTATTTTTTTCATTAAGAAATACAGATCTATCTCTTTTCTTATTGAAACTATGCCTTCTTCTATGACAATTTCCATCAGTAGAGTTTTTACCACAAAATTTTTCACTGTTACTTGGGAAGTAAGATAATAAGACATGAGGTAGTTTTGGACTTTTCATCTGGAAAACACACCCCTGAACTCTCTTCAAGCTATATAAATACCATGGTAATTTGGGAGCTGTGAACCTGTGAGGAAGCTAAAAGTAGGTAACACACATGCACACACATGTGAATACACACTCATATGCACAAGTGCTTGCATGCATAACCATACACACACAGGTGCACACATTACAAGGTAGTGCAGATATTCCAATTACCTTATATTCTAAGTGTAATCATATTATCACTGTACTGAGTTCTGAGAGAACTCAAAGCAGAGCTACCACCACCTGAGACTTTCATGACTGACAAACCTGGGAGAGAGGGATTTGTAAAATGATCATGTCTCTCCTTTTAAGTAAATTGTATTGCCCAGCAATAAAGGACTAAGTTAAATGTGCATTTCTTAATAATTTTTTATGTTCAATAAGAAAATGTATATTGATGCATTGCTATATAAATTCAGGTTCTTTAATGAAAACAAATTATGAATACTTTGATTATAAAATAAGCAATATGGTTTTTTAGACAAACATACTAATATGTTTGTCTAAGCATATTAGTTTAGTAACATGTTATTACTAAATTACTAATTATTAGTAATTAGTTTGTAAAACATAAAAAGATTTATTTTAAGCAATTAATGTCCATGTGGATGTTTGACAACTCTAAGCTCTGATGGTGGGACCATCAGACTTATACCTAAGGAAGAGTCATAGCTTATGTGTCAAGCCAGTCTGTTACGAAGTACAAATGGTAGGTAAAGGCAGTCCGGTATGAGAACCCTCCTTTGTTATTTGTACCATTCAGCTCTTTTACTAATCCAATGAGACTCCCCATCGCCACCACCTTTCTACCAATATCCACTGGTAGTAAGACAATCCCCTGATTCTAAATACATTGGTTTAAAGAAAATATCCAAACCTGAGAAATCTTCACCTAAATGTTTGTGCAACTAGATAGCCGTGGTTGACATATGGAGGTAACCATCACATCATCTACATAAAAAAGCAAAATATTGTCTTTCAAGCTGAAGTGAAACTGATATTTCTATGCATTCTCTTTACCATGCATGCAGTTATTCAATAATATAATTTAGAAAAAATGTCATTATGTAATTTTAATAGAAGAATAGGCCCAGCAGAGAGTATGTCAAACACTGAGCATAACTGAAAGATAATATTTGCATTATTGCTTGTAGGTCTGTCAAATACAGGAAAAGAAATAGATAAGAATAGGAATAGGTTATTTTGGGCACTCTGATCTACATTTGACAATATTTACCAAGAGAAATTCTATTGTCCTTAGTCTATAAACTTGAAATAGGAACAGGAAGGGAAAAATGCAGTCCTCTTGTATCTCTGTTACCAATTTGCTGGTGACTCTAATTAGTTAATCTGTTTAGCTGACTGTTAAAATGCTCAGATATTGTCTCATCTCCATATTACTGTCAACTACTGTCCACATATATGATTTGATATTTAAAGGGAAAATGCCCATGTACTTGGTAATTCCATAGTCATTAAAAATGCAGTCAGGACTCTTGCTATTTATCATGTACTGAACATGTCAATATACACAGACAAAAATATACATAATATACACATTTCAAAAACATTTAGCAATTTTTCTTACCTAAATTCATAGACATTTGTTCATTCAACAAAAGAATCAATAGTTAGAAATGTGTGTTTGCCAGATACCACGTTTTGACTCTCCAGACTACTCCAAGCCCATTTTCTGACTTCTAGATAAAGACTTTTGAAATTATTTGTCATTTGGAATTATACAGTTCCTGATGTCAGTTTCCACCTCCATTTTACAAAACTACAATTATGCTTTAGATTATTTACAGTTAGCTAATAATTCTTTTTGTCATCCAGACATCAATTTCTTTTTTCCTAGAGTGATTTGTTAGGGGAAACCTGTTTAAGTCCTCAGTGAAGGTGATGCCAGACTGAAGAACCATTCACAAAGCCGACAGATTAAAGGAGGGTGTGTGTGTGTGTGTGTGTGTGTGTGTGTGGCCTGTGCAAAAGGTCACCGGGAGAGCAAGGCTAGGCCTGTTGATTGTTTTCACCAGGATGCATTTACTTAGAATGGAATGCAAAATGGGACACAAACTTGGGTTATTTACAAATACTAAGTTGAGGTACTTGTGCCCATATTTTCCAGAGATCAGTATTTTCCACCTGTATTCTGAGCTAGACTTATTGCTTTGTGTTATCAATAATTGAAGAGGAACATGAGAAATAGAATGGTAATAAAAGCACATTCCTTGCATGTGATAGAGTATTATTCTGAAATAAGTTTAGAATGGCTCACTGGTAAGATTTGGGATTTTGAGTAGTATGCTAATTTTAAAATCAATAATACACACACATACTATCCAACACTAATCAGTTGCTCTTAATAACTAATGAAAGAAAATATTTTCAATATTTTAATAAATGGGAATTTTAGAAATAAACATAATTCTTTTAGTGAAGTAAATTTTGTATCTTTTAGCTTTTTTTTCATTTCTTTCTCTTGATTTCATGAGCTACTTCTGAAGAAGGGACAGGATGAATTGTGTACTTGCTATAAACCACTTAGAGATTTCTGGGTAGTGTAAATGTCACCACTTGAGGGCATCCTGTCATTATGTTCTGTAATCATCCCAAACTTTTAAATCTACCTCAAACCAGTCTTTCTGGCAGGAAGGACCAAGACAAACAAAACAAAACCTTTTGCTGGAAATCCTGAGGCCATGGTGAAAATGATAATTTACCAGGCTAAACTGGCATTTTCTGGTGTCCCAGGTCTAAATTAGGAAAGACTAAGTCAATAGAAGAGCAGAACAAGGCACATTCAGAACATGATGGGATCTTCCTAGCCAGGACCAAAATAGGAACTTAGACACAGTAAGTCCTCTCCAAGCTGAAATGTCTGGGCCTTTCAAAAGAGAAAACTCTTCTGAAATTTTCTTTGAGACTCTGGAAAACAGCTGTAAAACATTTCAAAACAGCATCACCATCATGTGAATGTGGCAAGATTTCAGCTTCGCCTCTGTTGGATTTGATACTACCTGCTATGGGGAAGATCTAGAAATGGCATATCTGAGTGAGGACTTTTGAATGATATCAAGATTTTTTTGTCTTTTGTTTCAGATTTCAGCAAAGTGATCAAACCCCTTAACGATGCATAAGTACGTCTGAAAATTTGCCACTATTGTTTGGATTCAATAAAACTTCACTAAACATTGAATAGCATGTAAAAAAGAACATTTTTCATTCAGAAAAGTTCATTGTTCCATGGAAATAATATGTGTTTGTAGAAAAAGATATACTAACATAAATTCTAGGGAAAGTGACATGTGTTGTCTGACAGAAAAAAAATATATCTGAAATAAGGGTAGAACTCATAAAGCTATATTAAAAGATATTACATTTTATCAAACTAGATGATTTTATTGATGAAGTATAATCTATAATTCTGGGATCCCACAACACCTTCAAAAAGCACTGTAAATTTGTAGCTTATGCTAATGCCTCAGTTGATCTTATATCCTATAATGTAAGTGACTAGTAAGGCTTTGTTGTATCTAAAATCACCTTTCCCTTCACTGATGTTGGTGAGGGTTAGATATAAAAGTCTACTTATGAATTAACTAGAAATGATTAGTTATGTCTCTTGTTTGAAGAAACTTGTCTCTCTATTACATTCATTTAGTATTCTGGATATACTGTAAAGAAGAAGGGATATAGTTATAATAAGGAAGCATACCTCAGAAGTAATCTTAAGTCAATTATCCCCACCTTTAATTCAAGATAGAGCTCTTACATGAGCAAGGCTCATTCTACTCACAGAGCAGCTGATTAGTCCTAGAAAATGTGCCTGAAAACCATTTAGGCAGTTTTTAAATGAAGTGATCAGGAGTGTAAGAATCTTATTCTCATGCCTTAATCTTTAGGACCAATGGTGTTGTTATGTTATTACCAGCCACAGCAGGTCACCAGATGGACAAGACATGTTCTGAGGCTATTAGGTTAAAGCCAGTCTTTTCACCACTACAACTGATTCCTGCAGTAGTAATTTTAAAAGGTCTGGATTTAAATTATATTCTTAGAGATGAATAATCAATTCTGCCCATCAGGAGCATTTGTCAATGCTTTTCTCAAATAATTGGTTTTGACTTCCTGTTCAGTACTGTCTTCCACACAGAAGCAGAAGCACATTGAAACATACATGCTCACATATACAGACATATACACTCCTACTCCCATGGGGTTAAGAACCATGGCCCATAATGGGTTATATAAATTGAACAAAATTTGATTTGACCTTCCATGAAAGCTTTAGGATATACAAAAGCTGTAGAGGTATCGGGCCAAATCTCTCTCTCTCTCTATCTCTTTATCTATCTATCACCGATTTGTCTGTCTATCATCTATCTATCTATCTATCTATCTATCTATCTATCTATCTATCTATCTATCTATCT